>JAECUM010015940.1:0-41670 GCA_016617855.1 Megalonaias nervosa | reverse complement strand
AGTGAGGTATGCATGCTTGTATATGGCAAACACCATACAAGCTTCCCAATTCGGTTTCGATATTTTAAAATTTTAAATCAGTGCATTACCAGTGAATTGCACAAATGAGTTGACATTAATATTTTCTAGGATCCTTTGTTTTGTTTACTTTGTCAATTAATTGTTAGCTGGTATAGTCTACATATTTAGAGTTAGCAAAAATAGGGAGTATCAATGTTGATGGCTGGCGTTCTTGATAATTTGATTAATGACTATTTCTAGTTAACCGTTTAAGACTGTACATTACATACTCAATGTGTTTATAGCCCTTGATGTTTCATTTGTATACATCATTGCATCTAAGTTTGGGCTTTCTTTTCTTTATTTCTTTGGTACATACACATGTTGACTGCCCTGTCATGTGGTCTACCTCGGTAATACTGTAACAGTGCATAACACAGTTTCCGAACCATTGCTATGAGCAAAAGCATAACACTGTATGTGCCGCGAATTACAAAACTGATTTTTTTTTTCTTTTCTTGGGGCAATACAATTGCATTGTAACAGTGTGTAAAATATCAAGTTGGTAATTTCTATAAGTAATCATTGTGAAGATTGACTAAATATATACATGCAATACTAGCACATGCTTGTTTGAATATTCCAACAAAAATTGTGTGTTTTGTGGGCTCTGTTGGTTGTGGGTATTGTGGGTTTTGTTAGAACTGTGTGTTTTGTGGGCATTGTGGGCGCTGTGGGTTTTGTTGGATTTGTGGGTTTTGTGGGCTCTGTTGATTGTGGGTTTTGTCAGGAGTATATAAGGCTTTGTGGGCTGCTTGTGGGGGTTCAGTCAGCTAGCAGCAATCAAACTAGGCACATCACAGTTATTGTGAGTTTTATTTTGTTTATTTTGTTTTGTTTAGTTTATTATAGAGTTATGTAACTTTTGGCATTATTTTGGGCAGTAAATTTTTGTTAAAGTTTATTTAAGCACAAAGCAATATTTATTTAAGGAATTTATTTTTTATTTTTAATTCCTTTCTCTCTAACATATTATATGCATTTTAGTCATTTCTATTTTTACAAGCAAACTAGATATTGTTATATCATTTGTTATTTGAAACTCAGTTATATGGTCAAGTGAGTGTTGTCCTCACAGACCAATACTTTTATTTATTTATTTACTTGTTTATTTAATTAGTTTTATGAAGCTAAAGACATACAGAGAAGTTTCTCTACATTACAAATATATCATTCCTTTTCTTAAATTATAGGTCCAATAAAGTTCTTAGGGAAATAGAATGTCTAAGTAATTGTGAGTGTTTTCCTCACCGACTTGACATTCTAAAGTCAATTCAGCAATACTTGATTAATCTAGCAATCTATAAAAACAATTTATTTATGTTTCTATTTTATAATTTACTAGTTGTCTAAGTCATTGTGAGTATTTTCCTCACCGACTTGACAGCCAAGTTACTTCCATCTATATCAGTTCACTTCAAATAAGTATTAAGCTATAGTTGAAGTGTGAAGTCAAGCAAGTTTTTTTCCTTGCAGAGTTTACATTTCACATATTACAATCAAGTCGTATTTTCTCTTCTGTAGTAAACTTTTTTGCAACTAAATCCAAATATGATAACTCATATATAATTTTCCCATCAAAAGAAGAAATAATATAATGAACTAATAGTATTGTACTAATGTGTACCCTGACCTTGTGTGAAATTATCATATTTTTCTTAATAAATGAATCATCTTGTGTTACGGTTGAAAAGAAATCAAGAGTTGGAGTTTACTCCATTCTCCCCTCCTTAGTCAGCTGATAAGAAGCATACTCATCCCTGGTGCCGTACTCCAATGTAGTATTATCAGGACCTAGCTCAGCTGTTACAGTAATAAAAGTTTATTAGTTCCTTGAAAGAATTTTTTCCTGATTTTAAAGACTCTATTTCCTTTCCTTTACATGTTTACATAAGTAGGAATGGAAAGTATTTATTTATTTGTAAGATGCTTTTTGATCACAGATCCAGGGAAAAGTGCTCTTTAAGTATCCAAATAATCATCTGTTCAATAGCATCATTTTTTAACCATCACTATTGTGTAGCTCTTTCTCTTTTGTGCCAAAAAACTTTATTTAATGTGATTAAATCCTCCCACAGAGTTGATAATTGTCAATCTCACCCAATCTACTCATGCATCTCAGTCATCTTTTTCAAGATGCCATGTTAATGTGTCTAGTCTGAACATAGAAAAATTTCTAATGTTGCTGGTGCTTCACTGCAGTCTTCCTTCAACAGATATAATCTTGGTGTTGCATTTATCCTTTAATCCCATAATCCGTTTACATGCTGGTAACCACTGTTTCCATCAGAATTTGGTTCTTTAAGGGATCTCTGAGGTTAGCATGCTGTATTATGGTTTAGGGTACACTTATATTCATTATCAAATTAAACTGGTTACAGGTAAGTCTTTTGTGTTAAATAACGCAGCAGAGACCCTTTACTCTATTAAAGGAATTATGTATTCCTTGTTTTTAATTAATTGTCTGAACAGCAGATCAATGTTTTTCACCTTTGTGCATTGATAATTGTTCTCGCAACTTCGATTATTATTGCAGTGTTTGTTTGCAATCGCTCCTCAATAAAGGCCACACAATTGAAGTTCTTAATTTAATATAAGAAAAGACGGAAAAGTTCTCATTGTTTACATTGTACACAGGTGCATTTTGTAAATTATCTCAAATCTAGCTGATGTCAGACACGCATATAGAGAGTGAAGGATATGTCCCTCTCTCTCTAAAGAATTTGTCAGGCTTGGTTCTTGCAGAACCCCAATGGTCTCACTGCAAAAAGATAGTTCTTCAGATCGGAAGATAGTTCTTCAGATCGGAAGAGCACTCCCTGGTAATATCCCATCTTCCCTATTATCCCAGTGAATCCTTACATAAAGTGGGGCCCTCCACCTCAAAGTAATTGATCTTATATGCCTTCATGGCCTACAGGACCCTGGACCCAGAGTAGAGGTGATACTGCAGTTTGTGTACTGCCAACACATCAGGTGGCATCAAGATGGTTGGAGGCGTTGCATCATCTATACCATTCAGGAAAGAGGAGCAGTCCTGTCTTTTCACTAGAACTATTTCTGCACACAGAGCCCCTACTCACCTTGATGAGCTACATTCAGGGGCAGAGAGTGTTTCTATGTCACTACTGCCCCAGAGGAAGTCATATAGTGATGCCCAGCCACTCTCCTGTTAAAAGTATACTAACTGATAATGATGCCCAAACTATCCCCATCAACTCCAGTGAGTTTGATATGGGAGCAACTCCATTGATGCCTCCTATCAGGTCCACTCAGTTGGATGAACAGTAGGAGATCTGGTCCTTTGTTAAGGCAGTAATTAAAGTTTGAACACCTTTTATCTGCAGGCTTGTGCCTGAAACCATCATGTACACAGTCCAAGAAAGATCCCTTAAATTTTGGAAAAGATACCATGGGATCAATACAACCTGATTTCCTACCTCTTTCATTTTCCTTCCACTCATGGCCCAATGCAATCAGACAGCATGGTTGTGTGAATCTCCCTCAGGGGTCATCCATAAGTTCTTTGGACAGATGCAGCCCTCGTTAAATCCAAAACCTTGATTAAATCTCTTCCTTGACCATTGATCGAAGGCATGGTTTCCAAAGACCCCAAAGGAGGAAATTCTCTAACATTCCTTCCTTTCCTAAGGAAGGAGGTGGTGGTGGAGAACAACGCTAGGGACTCTTACCCTCTCCCAAATGTCCAGTAGGTGCTTGTCTAGGTCTCTTTCGAGGTTTGGTCAAGTATTGTGGATCATTAGCAAGGGTTACTGAGTACATTTTCAGGAACAAATCCCCTTCACCAAGCCATCTGGTGAAATTGAAGAGGTGAACACCCTATTACGGAAAAGGGCAGTTGAGAGGGTTTGAGGCATTCTTACTCCTTAATCTTACCAAAGTAGTGGAATGTTTGGTCTATAATTCATCTTTCCCATTAACTGGTTTCCTCTGGTGGAACCTTTCTGGATAGAGACCAGATCCTCAATCCAGAAGCCATTTGTCCATCAGATTGGGCAGTTTCCATCAACCTACAGGATGCTTACTTGCACATACCAATATTCTTCCACTTCACAACATGTCTGGTTTTGCTTGCACCAGAAGTCTTCTGATTCTGGGTTCTGCTATTTGGGAACTTCGATTCTCCTGTACTTCAACAACAAATTTCACAATGTTCATGTATAAGATCTGTTCCATTGCCGGTATACAGCAGAGCAACTCATTTGATCTTTTACCCAACCTCAGAAAGTCAGAGCTCATTCCATCTCAGGACTTTGTTTATCAGGGAATGAACTTCCTCAAAAACCAGAACTTAGTCCAGGTCCCACAGGACCAGATAGATCAAATTCTTGAGGTGCTATAAGAGCTCATCTAGAGCCAACAGGTATGATACTTAAGGGTCATTGGACTGTGGCTGAGTGGTTCTTTCACCACTAGTTATACTGGCTGCCATGTATAGCCTATTCTGAGCTGAGAAATGACATTAAAACCCCAAACAACAATGAATCATCCATCCACATCAACATTCTAGAAATGAGAGCTAAATTTCTTGCTTTGCAAGGGTGCATCAACAGAGTAAGCGGAACCATGTCCATCATATTGTATCTCTGATGTCATGGAGGCACATATGCATCTCTTTGCAAGGTGATCTGGAACCTTCTCCACTGGGCAACCTTGGAGAACATTCCCCTCTGAGTTCACCACATTCAGAGAAAGAAGAGTGTATTAGCAGACATTCTATCCAGGACCAGCAAAACAGTCCCCTTGGAATGGTCTCCACACCACTTTGCAAGAGTCCCTATTCACTGTGTGGAAGGCCTCCAGTAGATTTATTTGTGATCATGCTTGGCAACAAACTCCCCTTTTCATCTTTTCAGACCTGGACCATGGGCAGTGGACACATTCAGCTTTAGTGGTATAGTCTGTTCATGTATGGTTTCCCACTGTTCCAACTGCTATCCCAAGTTTTACAAAATAAAATCAGAACCCCTGCCCCCCCCATCTCATTCTCATAGCCCCATTTGGTCCCCATGATTGTGTTTCAGCAGTCTTCTAGACCTGTTGATATATCAACCCAGGTCTCTACCTCATAGAAGGGATTTTCTGTCACAACACAGGGGCTCCCTTGTACACAACAGCCCACTCATCCTCCACCTTCACACTTGTATCACATGATCTATCCCCAAGTTTTTCGGCCAGGTTGCCAGTTGCATCATTCAGGCCAGAAGAGCTTCTACATCCGAGGTCTTTGATGCCAAGTGAAGAACCTTCTGTGATTGGTGCTGTATGAAACTTGTTCATCCTAGCTGTCCCTCTGTGACTTACATTGCTGATTTCCTTTTGTTTCTTTTCAAGTACAAAGGATGTTCAGTATTGACTATAAAGCTACCATTTCCAATGCTAAATTCTCACAGGGCATGACAATCTGTTCAGATTTGCACATTGCTGTTTTTATTAAGTAATTTGAGCTACATGGACTTGTCTCCTGCTCTCCATTGCCCAGATAGAATGTCTTGTGTTTTGTCTTCTTTGAGTGATTCTTCTTCCAGGACATTACACTAAAGACTGTTTTTGCTTGCCATGCCATCTGCAAGAAGACGTAGTGCGCTTTATGCTCTGTCATTGACACTGGCCATCTCCAGTTATTGGCAATTATGTTTCCATTTTCCTTCTTCAAAATCAACTATGCTGTTACCTTCAGTATCCATAAAGATTCCAGGTTTTAGTCGAATACATGCTGCAAATGATAAAGAGAGACATTTATGCCCTGTTACGGCACTATATTCTCCCTATGCTTTCAAGGGAAAAGAAAGTGTAGAAAGCTTCAGGTGGATTGTCACTGCCATTAAGAGCTTATCATTCCAAAATTGGGGTGGGGGGTAAAACTAAGTGCAGTTATGCAATCTTTACCCATTGCTATTGCTGAATGTCCTCTTCCCTCACCACTCTGCTGTTTTGGTATAATTGTCTTCTTTCAAAAGATGACTGTTCTGCACTTGGTCCTGCAAGATGCATGAATGACTATGTTTGATTGATAATTCTCCACTCTATGAGAGGATGTATTCACACCAAGCAGATGAGGTTTTCAGTATGGAAAAGTAATAGCTACACAATAGTAAGTAACTGTATAATGAAAATTAGACCCCTATCCCCCACCCCAAAAAGATGCACTTTACCAGATATGTCTTTATCACTTTCAGACTCTACTGACAAACCTTGAGTTGTATGAGCAGAAGCTGTTAAAACTTCAAAAACTGCGTGCTGATTTGTCTGAGGTTTCCGATGATGAGGCTCAGGTCAACCTGACAGCAGGAATTGCGGATATCCGCAATCAGATCTTTGTTGCCCAGAAGCAGTGTTTTGAGTTACTGAGATCAGCAAAGTTAGCTCAAAGAAATGTAGATGAAATTGAAGAAGAGGAGATGATGAGCAAAGTGCTAGCTTTGGATTCAAAAATACAGTAAGTCAAGTAATTTCATCTCTCAGACTAATGTCCAGTCCAAAATGTAATGAATGGGACAGATTAGGACTAATTTCCCTGGCCAGCAAATTGTTTCCAGTTTATAGGATATGCTTTATGTGTCTCATTAAATGCAGTAGAAAAGCAACAAAGTAAACTTTAAAAATGCCACATATTTTATGTAATTTGGAGGCTTGGGATGTGGACATCGAAGGCCTAACTTGTCCCATGAAATTGCAGAACAAATGTTTTGTTCTATTTGTTCATCATGAAATGAAATTACTTTGTAATGTATATACAGAATGAAATGTTTACACAATGAAAATCAATTTCCCGCATAACAATACATGGCAAGAAAGAAGCTAAAGATTTCTCCTCCTCAAGGACAACATATTATGCACAAAATAAAAATGTCACAGCAAACATTAAAAGTGCCTCCAGCATTTAGACTTGAAAATTGGGCTGTTTTCTTGTCCCAGGACAAGTTGCAAGTTTTGAAGAGCCACAGTGGCTCAGTGGTTAGTGTACTTGACCACTGGATCAGCCTGGGTAGGTTACTGTGGCATTTTCTTGGGCAAGGCACTTCACTCTAATTGCCTTGGCACTAATGATACCATGACCTACGACACCTCCAATACATACTTTCTAAACTTTTCAAAGCTTGAAATTAGTAGGCTGTAATGGAACTGCAGCCACTACAGATCAACATAATTATATTCTAGTACATTGTTTTAGTGTCTTTGTCAAGTTCTGTCCCGATTTTCAAAATTTGTAATGGTCAGAATCCAAATTTCTGCTTAAAACTGTAGCATTATACCCTATTAACCTTATTACATTACAAACTGCTGTTGTTTTTCAGGCCGTGTCCATCCACACTGGTAACATCAGCACCAGACTTCCAGCTCAAGAAAGAGACAAGAGTCCACACAGGCTGTCCAGCATGGGTCAAGTCCTTCCCCCTCCATGCCATTGCTCTGGCTATATTTCTGGGACTTGTATACCTCATTAACCCAGAGTGGCTGGACAAACTATCCAATTTCACATTAAGAATCTCACCAGAACTGAAGTATGTCAATGGCCCCCCACCTATATAGAGCCTCATGTATCAATCAAGTTGTTCTATAATGTATATAAATTACAGCTGACATGTAACCAGGTATGAACAAGTTAAGGTATGTTCATGTATATTGATGTAAAGACAATTGCTGGCATACTCCCAGGTTCTCCATATAGGTAAAATAAATGCAGGACAAGATCAATAGGATGTTTGCAAATTGTGATGCACAGTTAGTGCAAGTTGTCAGATTCATTGTAGTGAAGAGTAGCACAAGGGAGACAACTTCCAAACAAACCTTGAGCTTGCCAGTATATTTACTAGTTAGTATATACCCAAGACAGTATCAACACAAGTGAACAAAGACTGATGGTTGTAAAAGTCAGTTATCATCAGTCGTAGTGGTTATGTAAAAAGTCCATAATTCTATAATTTTTAAAAGAGTATGTAATATCTAGCACAAAGAATTTTGTAAAATATAGATATCAAAGGCTTCATTGTGTAAAAGTAATACTATTTCTGTGTATTGGCCTAAAGTGTGTATTAGAGAATAATAATTAGAATGAATACTAGTGGCAGAATTTGTTAAATTATTTTTATTTTAAACAAATTCTGATACCAAAATTATTTTTCAAATAGAATATTTGTGAAAACTATTTTATGGTCAGTATAGTTGTTTTACCTGTTCAGATTGTAAAAGATGGCATTTTCAGCAATGTAAATATGACAGTAATAAGTTTGATGGGAAATTGTACTTTTACCATTTACAATTTTCAGGTTGTGAACTTTAAAAAGTTCTGAAATATTCTGATCATATCTGGCTCTGTATAGGTGAAATATGTCATTCGATTTTCTTCAGAATGAAAAGGCAAAACTACAGGTGTTGCCAGTTTTAAGTTTCTTATGAAGTAAAGTTGTGGAATACCTATGTTCATGAAGACTGAAAGGGTTGTTTTCAAGGATATATCACTTGTAAGGGCAACATAGTTTAGATGAACTTGAGCCAGGTATTGAAAGGTATTTCTAGTCACTTTACAGGAAGGACTTTCCCGTTTTCATGACATTCAATGGTTTCAAGTTGTGAAACAATACAAATTATCCCATTTTGTGACAATGAAGATAAAATGTTCAAGGTACAGTAATATTTGTCAATATGTAATCTACCATCTGGTAGAGTTACTATACAGTGTGCCAACAGGTAAATATATATTTCCTGTGATAGTGAATGAATCGATGTGATTCATTTAATTGACTTGAAATACAGATGTTTAAGAGGCACATACTGTTGAGCTGACAGAAAAGTTCCAGTTTCAAGCCTTCCAAAAGAGAGCTGAGCTGATCTTGATCACAGAATGATACTTAGATGTATCAAAGGCACACAATTCTTGCTACAGAGCAAGTCTTGCCAAGAGGCAAGTTATGTGTACCAGTCTTATGACTTGAGTACAGGGATAAATTATACACATGTATGCACATGTAATGTTTGCTTGAAATGCAGACAAGTGATTTTTATCGGTGTCCCTTTGGGGACGAAAATTGAAGGTTTGTCCAAGGGACCAAAAAGGGCACAGAGTCTGCAAAATGCAGAGAGTGGTAAATCAGTAGTTACCCTGATGAAATCACTAGAAAGTCAAGTATTTAAAATGCCAGAATGGCATGTATCCTGTTATAGGATTAAAGAATGTACCCTTGAACATGAAGACACATGGCCAGTCATTAGATTGGTTCGATAATGTCAGCATGAACTAGGAACATTTTTGTTCATTGTTGATGATTCATTTTCCTGGGCATGAGATAATTTTAGGACTACATGGGCCTACATGCAACTCCTCATGCTGAGTTCCTTTTAGAGCTTTTTCATTGCTATGGCAGTTGGAAGGGCAACAAAGTTTAGATGGATTTAACAGAAAAGACTGCGGCCATGTATCTTAATATAGTAATATCTGTGCAACACTTTCTGTTATTTGGAAAGAAAATATATTTTTGAACCAAAGCAGTTTCAAGAACTATTTGAGCAAAAACAAGGTAATAAAAATCTCTTTAATATATTTATCAGCAGAAAGTTACAGTGATAAAGTACTCACAAATGCACAAAACTGTATTTAATTTGGATAAACTTTGTACATTTTGGGTCCATTGGCAAAATTAGAAATAACAGGTTAATTTCAACAAGCTTTTGAAATTTCAAAATTCAGAGTTTAAAAATCCAACAAGCTTGCTTATTTTATCATTATAAATAGCTGTAAATAGGAAGATATTTTCTTTGATCATATTATTTACTTGGGTAAAAAATTTAAAAAAAAGGTTTTAAAAGTTTGTAGTTTTGAGCTATTATACATTTCTTTTGAGTGCTGTAATTACACATTTATAAAGGTTAATAGACCAAGAGACCAAACTGGAAAATTTAAGCATAGCATATTATGGCAATGCATTTTAAAGCATTTACTGCCACATTCTGCTGTCTCTTGTTACCCAATACATCATCCTTGATCTCACTTGTGATACACACAGACATTTCTAATGCTGTATTTCTTGAATGCAGTACCTTGTCATTTAACTATTGATTACACTGAGTGCCATTCACTAAAGCTCAGTAAGGTAGATGACACAGTAAAATTAATTAGATTTATTAGTCTTGGGCAGTTGTTCTGGCATTCTGACCACAGAAACTAAGTTGGAATGTTCATTCATCCTAGACTGAATGTTCACAACAAAAACAACTGTCTTTTGGTTGGTTATAACTTGTGCAGATTTGGTTGCCATGACATATTTATTCAAGCCATCATAGCACATATTTTCAATTAAAATTTGTCATGGAATGTTTAGCTATTTTTCAGGATATGCAACTAAGGAAAGCCTTTGTAGTGCTTAAAATGAAATGTGGATTAATTGGCCTTTAAACTAGATCTCAGTATAATCATAATCATCATGCTAATTAAATAATCTGTTAAGTTGACATAATTCATCATACTTAAGTATTCATTAAATAGTTCTCATACAGTATAACTTACATTTTTGTGGTTGGATTTTTTTTGGTTGGTTGGTAGAGTTCTAGATTGCAGTTTTAAAATATTGCAGTCCACTCTGTTTGGGAAATATATAGCTGAATGAGGAAGATAAAACCACCATATATACTTGCTTTTAAATAGTCTAACTGCAAAATGCACAGGCCTAGATCTGCTGTAGTGTAATGTACTGGCATATCTGGGTGTGTGCAGTTTGCCTGGAGTAATCAGTAGAACCAGCAACATGGACCATGCTGATGATTTATGAGATGCCATATCAGGGACTGTGTTGTTTGCATTTGGACTTGGCATATAAGTTAGCGAATGTGGTAATTTGGTTTTATCAGAGAGAAAAATATCTTGAAGTAAAACACTACTGTTAACGTGATAAACAAGTTCAAAAATGTCATGTTAAGCTCCAGAGGTTGATTAAAAATAAGTCACTTATAAGTTTGCTTTTCTGCCACTACTATATGTATCCATTTATAACACACCAGCTACATAGACCTAGATCTGCTGTTTGATAGAGTAAAGAATGTGAGGACAAAACTATGTCTGTACTGTTTGTAGCTGGGATACAAGTGTATCAAGTCCATTTACACGGATATCATAATTGAGTCACAGAGTATCATTTTTATCATTCTCATTAAATAATCATACTTTTTCTGAGATTAATTTAACTACTGATTGGTTGCGAGAGAGAGAAAGAGAGAGAAAGTGTATGGAGTTTTATTTGAGTTGTGTGGGTCAGCACATTTTATTCAAAGAAAAATTAGTAATCTTGAATTTCAGTCAAGAGCAAATGATACTTTACAAACATTTTTTCAGCTTTTTTTAATATTCTGTTGTGATAGCATGGGTTGTTCATAGAATAATAATAATTTTTTCACAAAATATTTTGACACTTTTATAATTCACAAATAATGAAATAATTTAACCGTACTTTGCACAACTTAATGACGAAGGCAGCATTTCATATATAATTGAACATATTATGGTCTTGATGAGTAATTCATTAGAAGAAAATGGGAGATTTCTATGAAAACTCTATCCAGATCATAGGATGCTATTGTTTTGAAAAATTTTCACTGACATTATGATTCATATTTTACTCTTTTGGACTGAGATTCATTATTGGCTGGGACAGGCCATTTTTCTTTTTTCTTCAAGCAGTTTCTCATCAGTTTATCATGACTGTCTTGAATGGTTGTTGTTCTAGGTTGTTTGTTGGTGGTTAAGAGAGTGCAATGTGATTATTTGTTATTCTTCATTTTGATTAATTGTATATGTGATCTGTTTCATTATCTACCATTTATTTTCCTCATGTACATGTGTTTACTTTGTTGGTCTGATTTGACATACTTCAGCAGATGGTGAAGCCTTCATTAATTTGATAATATTGCATTACTTGAAAATAAAACAGTTCATAAATGACCTTGGAGATTTTTCGTAACTTCTTTTGACTGGATCTTTACAGTGTATTTTGCCCTTTACAGGCTGTGGAAAATATGGGGATTTTTAAGTCTTTGCGACACAAATACATATGTTAATAGTATTAAACTATATCGTGAAGATGATATTTATGGTCCTTAGCTCACTATACAGTCTTTATCATAAAAAACATTTATCTTTACTTAAATTTTCACAATTTTCTTTAAGTGTTGGAAGACTTTTAAAGAATCATTTTCATTTTCAAAGATTTATTTTTAAGTTTCATTGTTCATAATTATGGTGCAATTTCCTGTACATATATTTTTCCACAATACAATGATAATTTTATTTTATTTTTAAGTCAGAGAAATCCAAATTTAGAAGTAATGAATGAAAATTCTGTAAGGTCATTTTGATTTGTTTAACACTTTCACTATCAGTCTGGTAATACTAAATAAATGTTGTTATCTTTTCCACAGGACACAGAGCTGTATTGGCCTAAGTTCAGATAGTTGGATGTCCTCTTAATGCATGTACATAGACAAGAATATTCCAAATTATAGACATTATTATCTGCCTTGAAGTTTTGAAATAGAATTCAGTTTATTTATATATTTACATACTATTTCTTTTTAATTTATGCACGAGTAGTTGATATGTATACATTCTGCATTTTTTAAAGTTTTCTTTTATCCCTTGTAATGGTTGTGAGTTGTAACTTTTGTTGAATCAAGACACTCATTCCAAGTAGAATTCAGCTATTTTGGTGCTGACACTACATAATGTTAGCACATGCTGGTAATAAGGTATCACAGGCACCTGAAGATTGTAATGATTTATTGAAACTTTATACAACTCTTTATTATAAATTATTTAACAGTGGGTAATGGATACAATGATTATATAACATCAGCTATGATAAAAACATTGCACACTTTTTATTTATTGATAAATAAGTACAAAATATTTAACAGAAAATATCTTGATAATTTTTCATTTCAGGTTTAAATTTTACAATTCTGTTATCACCATTTTGACATAGTGATTAAAACATTTCTTTGGCATCAAATGTTAAAACAGCTAAATTGTAGGATTATGTATTGTCAAGGATATAGTAAAATATATATATAAAGACTTCAAGTTTTTTACATTTTGTTTTAATTTTGAAATTGCAATAAATGGAATTTATTGAATGTTTGAAAAATTAAAAAAGCTGGGAATGAGCCAGTTAATACATTACATAGAACTGTATTGTTTAGAATTCACCAGATGGAAAAGAAAATTGTAATGTTTTGTAATGCAGTGTAGATATTTAGCAATCTCTTTGTTGACAGTCATATATTTTGAAGGTGTCATGTTGCTGAAGTTGTATTTTCCCCAGCATCCTTCTGTACTGGACCAGTCTGTGAACTAGGTATAGTATTTTCTTTCTGTACTGGACCAGTCTCTTAACCAAGTGTAGCATGTTCTTTCTGTACTGGAGCAGTCTCTTAACCAAGTGTAGCATGTTCTTTTTGGCAAGTCATCAATAATGTTTTATCATGGTACAAAATCAGTTAGATTGTTAAGTGGATGGCAAGAATCAAAGTTTTTATAGTAATACAACAAGCTTTTGTAAGAACCATAAATAACAATGAATCCATTATTTGCCATATTAAATTATTAATTAATGTAAAGGATAGAGGTCATATTTACATCATAATCAGAAATAAACTGTCAATTGTCTTTTTTTTTTCAGCATGAATTGACAAGGTTCCCTTTTCCCAAAAAGAGAAAGAAAAATGAGTTTTATCATTGAAGTGCAGACTTAAAAATTGCTCATTTGTTTGATTGAAAACACAACTTGAATAATTAAGTGTTAAGCACTTGAATCAACATTTAAATGAAAGCAGATTTAAGGATTTATCATATTAAAGAAAAGCAAATTAAGGTTGGGGTTGGGTTGGTATATAACTTAAAGAAAAAGCAAATTAAGTATGGGCTGGGGATGGGTTCGTATATAATTTAAAGAAAAAGCACATTATGGGTGGGGTGGAGTTAGGTTGGTAAATAATTTAAAGGAAAAGCAAATTTAGGGTTGGATATATTGTAATAGGTAAAGTTGATTGTTCAGTAGGCATATTGTAAACAAATATGATTGATAGACTGGTTGAAAAGAACAAGTTTCATTTTTTTGTACAGACTAGTTCTTTTGTTGCTGCATGTTTATCCCAAGTTTGCAGTATTTCTAACACCATTATTTGCTTTCTGTCAGGCAGGTGGATACGTAAAGTTTGGAAAGCATGTACATTTACATAACGTGTTTTATGTAAATTGTATCATTTTGGAATTTTGGCAGTCCATTTTGGTTTCTCAGTTATTATTTTTTTAAGCTGAATGCTACTTAATGGTTGGGGAGATCTTTTTTAATACCGTTTCTCTTCACTTGAAATTCACAAATATTTGTCATTATACTATTTCAAAAAATTACTAAAAATTAGTATCTGACATGGATTATAATCAGTTTTCGATAATAAATTGTAAATAAATGTAATAGTCATTGTTCACTTTGAAGTGTCCACTACCTTTATGATTTAGTGTATTTTGCATATTTGTTGTGATATAACAGCTGAATTTAATTATTAGCTTTTTAGTGTTGTAAAAGACAAAAAAAGTGTTATAAATATGAAAATTATAAAAATATAACAAATTAGTTCCCTTTTGTGCATATTTGATTACTACTATATATGTATAATCCTATAATATTTATGTTTGATATTCAAATTTAAAAATTTTATTAATAATCCAAGCAAAACTTTTGGTGTCCAGTCATAGTACTATGACTGATAATAAAAGCATCAAGAAAAAAAAACGTAGGTCATAAAAGGATGTACTTTGGTCAGAATTGCTAGCTGCTTATAGACCAGCAGAGCTTATGGGATGGTCCTTCCATAAGCATAGTAAGCACTGGGCCTAGGGCCTATGAAACCATTTTACTGAAGGTCTATATGCAAAGAGGCAGGGTCATATTAATGTCAATCAATGTATTAAAGAAGTGCTTAGGGCCTACAATGACCTCTATACGGCCCTGCGTCCATCCGTTAACTATTCATCCTAAACTTACGGAGGATTGTCATGAAACTTTACAAACACATTCATCACATTGCCTAGTTGGTCTAAAATGAAAATGGTGGCACTTGGACATCCACTATGGCAGCCAAAGCAATCGTCTTTGAAAATCTTGTTATTGCTGATTCTCTTGAATGGATAGTCATATCAACATGGGCTTTTCACTAAAGGATCTTTTATGATGTCTTGTTGGTCCTAAATGAAAAGGGCGCCAATTTGACATCCAGTATAGCTGCCATGTCAGCCATCTTGAAAATCTTGTCACTAACCTTGGATGGATAATCCTATCAACATGGCGGTTTTCACTAAAAGACTTCTTATGAGATCTTATTTGTCATCAACGAAATTGGTGCTTATCGTCACACATAGTGTCCATACTGAAAATCTTGTTGTCACTACACCATATGAACGAAAAGTATTAGTGCCATCGGGTTTCCACCAGAAGACTTGTGTCTGGTTGGCCCAAAATTAAATGGTTCCTTCTTGTTTAACCAGTATGGCCTACGCTGCAGCCATCTTGAAAGTCTTATTATACCTACTGCTCCTGAATGGATAGTCGTATCAACATTTTCTTATTAAATTACTTTCTATGATGTCTAGTTGGTCTTAAATGAAAAATGGTGCTGCTCAGACGTCCAGTATGGCCACTGTGGCCATCTTGAAAGTCTTTATTATCACAACTCGTGAATGAATGGTCAAATCAGCATGGGTTTTCACCGAAAGACTTCTTATGGCGTTTACTTGGTCATAAATGAAAATGGTGACGGTACTGATCTGACTTCAAAACGGACGTCTTGACAATCTTGTTATGGCTACTGCTCCAAGATGGCTGGTTATATCTTATGATGTCTATTTGGTCCTAAATGGAATTGGAAGAAATCTGATATCCAATATGACCACCGTGGCAGCTATCTTCAAAAATCTTTTATTGTTACTTCTCCAAAGTGGAATGTCATATCAACATGGTGATTTCACTAGAAGACTTCTTGTGATGTATTGTTGGCCCTAAATGAGGTCTTGTTTGGTTTTCAAAGAAAATGTTGCCAATCTGACATCCACATCATCTACTTTTAAAATCAATTTATTGCCGAAGAATATAAGACTTGGTTGGAATTTGTGGACATTCCTTATGGACAGTAGAGCGTCAGTCCCTTCCAGGATTTCCTGTGTAATTAGGCCCCGTTTAATTTTTCTGAAGTATACTCTAGAGTGGGTGTAAATAAAAGGATATTATCTTTTTCTTGTCTTCCTTTATTTTTGACTGCAGTAGATAATTTTATTCAAATCGCTTAGTTACTATTGAATCTTGTAAAGTTGCTATTCTCTCTCTCTCTCTCTCTCTCTCTCTCTCTCCTTTCCCTCCTCCCCCGGGGACATACGTATGTACAGTCAGTTGCCGAGTCCAGATAAGAGTTCATGGATATATTTTGGCGAATAATCTGCATAGTATGCATATAGCTATGCATTCCATTCATTGTCACATCACAATCACAATACATGGATGCCTCTTGTGGTTGCACTGTTGCAGCTCTGGGATGTGTGTGTGTGTGTGTGTATATATATATATATATATATATATATATATATATATATATATATATATATTTGTGTGTGTGTGTGTGTGTGTGAATAACAGACATGTGCGTGGTATACATGAGAACGGGATATATATTTATATTGAATTTATGAACTATTTGAAACTGAAAAAAATGCCCAAGTAAACCAAATTTGATCATTTACAAAGAGCAACAAACCTCCACCCCCACCCACAGCTGAAAATATTCATCATAACCCATGTCATAATATGGTTAGAACTGATGGTGATAATGAGACTTAACCAGGGATTAAGCGAAAAGTAAATCTGATTCAGGTTGAAAATGAGGCTTTGGGAGTTCATAGCCCACAGTTCAATCCATGATTGTATAACTCAACTAGCACTTACAAATTTGTTGCATCATTCACCTATTTTAAAACAGTTTTCTGAAAAAAGAGTTTTCTTAACCTGATTTGTTTAAAATAGCAAATATGTATAATAAAAAAAAATTAAAAAAACTAATATGTATAAACAGCAAATATATAGAAAGTAGTAAATATGTATAAAATAGTAAATATGTATACAATACCAAATATGTATAAAGAAGTAGCAAATATGTGTAAAATACCAAGTATGTATGAAGTGGTACCAATTGGTAATATGCTTAGAGTATTTGGAGTCGTTTAACGAGTTGTTACAAACCATTGCCTTGCTTTTTAAACGGTATTTCAGCAGTACCGCGCCGTACATCCAAAAATTATCATTTTAGTTAATATCCTAATACGGTTAACATCAAAGGCGTTTTCTGAAAACAAAGGGAACATGTCATGAGATTTTTGGTGATTTACAGTCCTAAAACATAGTCACTCGTCATGATGTTTGCAAGATTTTAAGCCAAACAACTAATTTCAAACAGAATTCCTTCTATGATTAAAAATTTGCTTATTTAAGAGAGAATGATTTAAACATGCATTTAAGAGCTCGGCCCACAGAACAATGTTAGCTTTTTGTGGGATTTTTGTCGACTCTTGCACATAATCTTAAATAAAACAACTTATAGCTGAATCTTTTCTATGCACTTAGATAAATGAATTATATTCAGAAATGATTTAAATTTGGGTCTTCCAAGTATTTTTATTACATCGTAATCCTAATGATACGGTCAGTGTCCTGATACGATCAAAAGCATCTGTTATGATAGGAATGATACGGTCAAATTAGCAGTAAGGAAGATAATTTAAGTATGTTCACCTCACTTTTAGCATTAACGGTGGAAGAGAATGACCGAATAATTGTTATTCCTGTAAAACCCCTTTCAACATGCACATTGATTTAATAAAACGTAAGCTTACGAAAATACTGAGAGGATATTTAGACACACCTTTTGCTCCTAAAAAAAAATCGTCTCTCACTTGATGGAGGCGAGAAAGGTTTTGGACATAATGGATGAAGCCTACGTTTTACAAAACCTGTCACAGCAACAAGATGTCGAAACTTTTGGTTCGGTTGATGAATACTGATTCTGACTTGCATTGCCCTTCACCTCAGAAACAAAATGTTGGTCAGAGCAACGCAAGTGCTGCTCAGTGGGTATGATCCATAAGAAAAGGAAAGTGTGGCGCCAGTGCATTACAGCACAAGCGAAATATGATTAATCTAGTGAAACATTGAAACGAGGTGGATAACGGCGAAAGCGTGGCCCCTGTGTATTGCGACCATCATTAATGCGGTGGTTGAGAACATTTTTGTCATTAGTCCTTCAAACGTTGACCTTAAACACTGACACACAGCCTCACCCTTTGTATTTTTTTAAATACACGGGCACACTAAATTTAGTTACATTAGTTACATTCCGAGAAATAAGTACTATTTGCCACTTTCCCTGCAACTCTCATTATTAACCTCAGCGTTTAGAAGATGAAAATCGAGATCCAGTCTAATGTCATTTATGTGTGCTTTTCCTTCCCTTGACAAGTTAGATATGTAGAATGAACGTCTGTCTTGCAAATTCTATATAGTGTTTCCTATGACATGGTTTTTATGGTTTAAAAAGCTGGATCGGAGCATTAAACTCTGGGGACTACCCACGTTTGACGGTTTGATATCTCCCATGAGTGAGGTCATGTGATCTGATATAAATTACTACTTGTCGTAATCTGTATTGATAACTTTCTTTTCTGCCCTGATGTGTTTCCATATGAGTGGTTAATCTCGATTTACGCTATAGGTGATTTTCAGGAACAGGACAAATAAATGGCTCAAAGATTGTACTGTGTGTAAGCCTGAAGCTGATCCTCCTTTGAAATTCTATTATCTTTTTTTTTTTTTTTTCCTTTTTTTTTCCTTTCACGCAAGAATTTACTAACGTGCATTTTGTTGTATATAGGTAGGGAGTCGTAAGTTTTGAAAATTAGTTTCAATCAAGGATCTTGCGCAAGCCATTTTCTTATCTGTACGGACTCATTTCATGAGTGTTTTAACCATTAGACGATATGCTCGAGTGGGATACCAAATATATAAGAATATACGAGCAGTATAGAAAACCTATGTTCTGGGTCAATTTACCTCTGATACCCTATCCCTTGATTTTCACCATAATATCTGCTCTTCACCCTTGGCTACTGACCTCCAAAACTAGTTGTAACAACAACCATCACAGACCACTGGTTTTCAAAATGTCACGACTCCTGTGTCACTTGACCTGTAGCCTAGGTTCTGGGCCACCTAACCTCTGGAATTAACCCTCAGCCGCTGAATTATAAAAAAAAAAAAAAAATTTAAAAAAATCCCTCCATTTGATAACTTAAGCGAATAACAGCATGACTTGAAAAGGTCTACTTAAGAACAAGCGGAATTATATGCTTTTCTGGGATTTTATGTTTTTGGTCTGGATGACCAGATTTTACCATTAATTGCAGCTTGATAACATTGAAGCACATTCAATTTAAATGGTAAAGGGAGCAAAGCGAATTGAACGGCATGACAGCTTTCAGTGTAGTTATGGTAGAAAGTCATTGACTGTAAATACTATTTAAGGTATTTGTAAATTACATAACTTTAACGTAACTTTGAAACGATTTGATGGTACTTAAATAACTATTTAGGAAAACTTTAATTTAGTTGCAAAATGAATGGAGGGTGAAGAGCGACACGAAGAAGTTTTTTGAACGTAAAAGTGAAGACACTTTAATCGCTCCTAAATCACAATAGAAGATAACTTCACGCGGGATATTTTTAAAGAGCCGTGTTGAGTTGAACTTGGAAAACTACTTAATAAAATAATTTACATTAGAAAAAGCAGAATATATATATATATATATATATATATATATATATATATATATATATATATATATATATATATATATATATATATATATATATATATACTGAAAGAAAATATTCATCCAGGCATGATTAAGACGGTGTTCGAATAGGCTCAATCATTAACTACTTGTTTGCTGGTGTAGTTGTTGCTACAGGATTATATGTTAAAAATTTGAAAGAAATACCTAAAACAAACAAAACATCAAAGCCTATTATGTATGGGTGAATCCTTCTTTGTATGACTCAGATAAAGTGAATCCATTACCAGAAATGCTATAGTAGAGTTAAAAATCATAACTAAATTTAAATAATATTTATAATAATTAATGCGAAGCCAAACAAACATACCATATATACTCTCTTATAAGAGGAATCCAACTGCAAACTGCACAGACTCGGAGCTGTCGTATCATAGTGCGCCGGTAGGTCAGGGTCGTGCTGTTTGCTAGGAGTAATCAGTAGAACAAACATAGACCCTGATCTGCAAGCGCATTATGCTACGGCAGATCCGGATCTTTGGGAGGGGGTGTGCTTGCAATTTCGTTGTCGGAATTTGGTTGCTTTGGACAATCAAAAAGTCTTCGCACGACCTCTCTCCTGTATTGACACAACCTAATAGGTCTTAAAACAGGACACGGTACGTGTCCTCAAACTTTATATGACAATCTCGGCTCATTAAATAAGAGCAATCTTTCCGAGTAATGCCTTTCACCGTCAAAGTTCTATCAATGATACCAGGAGGCTGTTAGTTGGCATGCACAGTCAACCTTCTCGAGTTTTGATCTACGAGACTTGGATCCTGAGCGACACACCGGAATCTGGTATTGATAAATAGATCGTAGTTTTAATCTGATTTCGATCCGACTGGCTTTTCTGGCAAATATTGACCGTATCACAAATATGGCAATGTGAACAATAACATTCATTGAAGAATCAAAACGACATGATCCCAGAGATTAATTCGTATATCTCAGTGTTCGGTAGAGATTCTGCTGTCAGATAATATATGATTTGCAACAGTGTATATGCGTGAGCGCCTGTATTGTAGAAAAAAAGAAAACAATAAACAAATAAAACACACACAAAAAGACGACATTTGTGCAGCGGGATCAGTTCTGAAATGCATGTTTGCTTCTTTTTTGTAATAGATGCGACAAATACGATTGGGACAGATTGGTACATCCAAACCGATCTGGTCCTGCTGAAACTAATGTCGAGTCTTCAACGTGAGAAACCATTTCCAATTGGTAATATGATTAAGGTGGCAGGGGACAGTTTCGTAAATTGTGCCCTTGGCAGATTTCTTAACTTAAGGCTATGGTGTGACTTTTTGAGCTATTATTGTGTAATAATTAAAGATATGGATATATTTGTATATTTGGTCTTTCCGGCATGTGTTGTTCTTGAAACTGATGTGAGGCATGTACACCTCATGCAGTCACTGCACAGTATCTAGCCATTGAAATACCTACTCTCGGCTAAGAAGCAGAGCTAGCCACTTATAGCAGTAGACACGTTAGTTCAAGGCCAGTAGATTATCTCAAAAACTGCCTGGATACCAATTATTTTGTATTGCATCAAGCTATTAAGTATACAATGTTTTTCACAATTATCACCTAGGGAAAAGGCTTGTGTTTGCACTGTGCATCGCGTGTTCTCAAAAATGGCCTTCAGACATGAAAAATGCATGTAAAAATGTGGGGTGCGGTGCATCAACTTATATGAATTTCCACTGACTTGTCATGTCAAGCGAATGATATTCTTATGTTTTGCTTTATTATACCAATCCAAAAATATGGACCTTTTTGACCTCATTCGTGTATTTTTTTAAATCTTTATATTAGGCAGGTATGTGCAACATTAAATTTGTGCATAAAAACTGTTCCTTGCACCCTAAACCCCAGTGCGTACTAAAATCTACTATATTACGTCCTTGCTGTACGGCCACCTGTCTGTAGTTATGTTCAATTCTTTGTAATGTAGCAATCATTTCAAGTTCAACGCTATGTATGGTTTAAATGCGAACTTCATTCTCTTAATCAAACACCAGTTTGGTTAACTTTATTAATCGGTGTTCAACAATCATTTTGTGTAAACATTATCACAGTACCATGTGTTGAACATACATTCATATGCTATTTACAGATCCTAGGTGTGTAGATAAGTTTGCATGGATGTAAGAAGCAAAGTGTCCGCTTCATGCTCTTCCGATAAGATTTGGCCCCATTTCAGCCCGATATGTATCGTGTACAACCTATCCCCTAAGATCAATCATGACCGACACAATTTCTAGCTTTTCAGCTGTGCTGTATACTAAGGGATTATCAAGTAGGAATGTAATTTATTTACCGTTCATTAATATGCGTATATGTGTCGTCTTTTTCAGCGGCCTTTTGTAAATCGTACATGAGAAGATAAAATACCTTTAAGCCGTTGGCTATAACACAGGAATGCCACAATAATTCATAACTATAATTCAAATTTAATATGACGCTGGTGTATCAATGGCCAATGGTGTAATTAACCGGGCGAAGTTTCCGGCGGAAGCTAAATAGTTTCCATTAAGAAGTTTGTTCTGATGAGTCCGTTTTGCGATTCCTCATGAAGATTGTTATTTTAATGAACAACTCACAGTGTATATGACGTGTGCTTACATAAATTTCGTGCTGTTGAAATATGTTTTTTTTTTTCTTTCCCTAGTGTTATATTCGATAATTTGTATACGCCTGCCACAATCGTATTATATTTCAAAGTTATCCGTCTATTTGTTATCAATTTTGTTTCCACAAAAAACTAGAGTTCTCCATCATCCACAGTTACCACACTTTGTCGATCGCTTGCATTTTGGACTAGGTAGAATCCTTTCGACTTCGGTGTCAAATGCTAAAAGTCAAGGTCACTTTACCTGAAAGAAGAAAAGTGGCTACCGCACAATAACTCGAATTCTCCACCAAACTTTATGGCTGGCTTACATTTGGAATAAGGACGAACAGTATCGATTTAGGGTCAAAAGGTTAAATGTCAATGTTAGTATAACTGAAAGACAAAGGCAAATGGTTTTTTGACATCAGCTTGGTTTCTCCATCATCTTACGGTTAGGAAACTATGTGGGCGGCTTATACTTGGGGCAAGGAAGAAGTCGATCAGTGATGGAGGGGGCAAAATTTTAAAGCATCATGGATATTGACTCAATGAATCAAAGTGGCGTTTGCTTTTACAAAATTTAAATTATCTACAAAGAGGACTACTAAACACAGGGCGGGCGTATAACGTGCTGTCGATGATACTTTTGTTTTAATGCAAATTTGCTTTTCTTTTTGTCTTTCTATTAATCCATCTGGCCATCTTAACTTTCTCTCTCTCTGATTGCATCAGTTCAAGAGACTAAATTTACATGAGCCTCCAGACACAGGTCAGAAATCGACTTTAGCTTTTTCATGGAATAAAATAACTTTGTAAATCCAGTATACCCAAGCCTCGATTACCGGGTTTATTGAAGAGATTGCATTCCTTCTGTCTGGCTCTATATGTACACACTGTACTTTCGCCCAACCCAAAAGTCTTCATTTTCTAATTTACCATATGTTAGTATCGTTTTGTGATTTCGAGAATCGCAATTTCGCAGTTTGGGGTGGGTGTGGAGGGAGAGGAGACAGGCTATTAAATGTACCTTATATACCCTCCCCCGCTTTAGACAGCCGTTAGAAAATCGGGATGGTTCACGGTGCCTGTGAACTCTTGTCCGAATTTTGTACTCTGACCTTGAATTTTATCTCTCAAGATAAAAATCTACACACCTTATCAATTCTAAGTCTCCAGCTAATGACCAATCTTATAGAAACGGCTGTCGTATAAATACGCCGATATCTTCTTGATAGTTAGGCGGCCGGAATCATTTGGATATTGGCAACAATGAAGGTATGTTTCTTGAAGTGGTCTTTTCTGTTCTTTTTGTTACACAATATATTCCACATAATCAAAACCAATTGCTAGTGTGTATTTTGGTGATTCGACAGCGGTATAATCATTAAGAAATACGATGTGTTGAAGTTTAAACAAAAGAATACCATAAATTGGCAGCCGTTCGCTTTCTTACAGTCCCAGCTAAAGGTTTGATTTCTTACACTTTCCCAGCTAAAGGTTCGATTTCTTTCACAACTTTAGCTCTAAACTCTATATTTTATTATTTTGAGAAAAAATGTTTTGTTGCCAAGGGCACTGCTATTAAGAAGGATAAATGAATATTATATAATGAGAGAAAACATGAAGTGAATGAATGTCTTTCCATTGTATGGAACTATGAATTTGTATCACCCATTGATAACCTTTCTTGCTAATTACTAGCCTGTATAACGACTGTGAAGCTTTTTAAAAATCTTGTCATAACGGGGCATGTAACTTTTTTAACTTAATTGTTTGGCTACGTATAGAGAGCGGTTTGATTGTTGTTTATTTTCCTGTTAACTGTATTGACATATCAGGATGTTTTCTCTTTGCACGTTGCTGGAGTTAGATTTGAGTTACTAGTGAAAAAAATGTACTCCATCCGTGTTTCCGTTAAAATATTAATTTAATTTTCCTTCTTTCCAAAATTTTTTTACAAATTCCATCGCATTATAAATTTAGACTTTCTTCTTTAAAAATATACACGTAATAGTTTTCAAGCAATTTGTACAATAGTTTTCTTTTGGACCCCTGCGGCTAGTATCCCTATGTACATCGTACCAAATAAAAGCACAATATTGGAAGAACGTGTTCGAAAATGATTAATTTCTTTCCGTTTAGCAAAATAAGTCGTACACAAAGCTTTCACCATTTCTCAAAAATAGACTAATCCAATATGCCAGCATACATTGGGATGCTGCTAGTCAAGATTATCAGGAAATGTGTTGTGTTCCAGATTCATGGTGCGTGATTAACATTAGCCAAACCGCTCACTTGTAATGAAAATGTGTACGATACTGTTTACCTGGAGATACAGAATCTTGGTTTAATAATTCAACATATTTGAGGAAAACAAAATTAATTTTTAATCAAATATTATCAGTATTTTGCTTTTATTTAGTCAGATGTACAGGGTCTTAAATAGAATTTAAAAAAAGAAAAATAAGAAAACAATTTGTGTCGGGAAACCAAAATTAGGAGAAGATGGGCATTCAGGTGCCATGAATATCCTAAATAACGATGCTGAATGTTTGAAATCTCGCTCCTACAAAGTAGCATCAATGCAAGTAATATCACACGAAAAAAAAACGGCATGAATTTTATCGAAAATGTAGATAACTCTGTCTAAAATGGAGTCGACGAGACACATGGGTCTATGAACAACGTTCAAATCAAATTGCACCAGAATATGTTGAATGGTTCTTGCAACAAACCATATTAAAATACCAAGCTATTCGACAAGACCCATAACTCTGTCCAGAAAGGTACAGACGAGGCAAAACCCATAAGACACACAACTAGACCCAAGAGAGAATGTTCTTACAAAAATCAGTTATGTTTACTAGGGACATTTTTTTTTAGCTATTCTAACTGCAGGGAATATTCCATGTGAAGATAGAAATATGTTCGACGAGGAGCATAACACTGTCCAGCCTGGAGTAGAGAAAGATTAAAGCCATACAAGGCATGTGTAAGTCTTTAAGACAATGTTTATACCAAATTGCCACGGGTAAAAAGTGATTTTTTTTTCTCTATTATTCTTCACAGTTTTTGCATCAGAATACGTTGAACAGTTCTTGAGCAATGCCGGTTACAAGCAACATCGCATATGAAGATATGAAGTTTAGAGTCAAGCACCATAACTCAATCCAAAATGGATTTGACAAGACATAAAAGACACATATAGATCTATGAATAAATGTGCATACTACACTGCATCAGAATATGCTGAACGTTTCTTGAGCTATGCCGGTTACAAGCAACATCCTATGTGAAAATGTGAAATTAATTAGCAAGAGCCACGACTCTAAAAATGGAGTTGAAACCTGTAAAAGGTACATGTAAGCATGTGAAAAGATGTACACGACAAGTTGCTTAAGAATACGTTGAATGGTTCCTTAGCTACACTGGTTAACTCCGTAAAAAATTGGACTCGGAATGACAAAACCACTAAAAGGCACGTGTAAGCAGCATATGCAGTTCATGTGCTAAATAACATTCATTTATGTGAGGGGTGCAAGGCTTGATTGCAACAAGAAGCGTGAAAACAAAGATGGATTGAAAATGCGATTACCCACATCTCGATGCCTGGACCCAATATCTGAATTACATGTAGAAAATAGTATCTATTCGTCGTTAGATGGAACTGTGATTTACAATAATGTTCCAGTATAATTTTTTAAATTTTAGCAAAAGGTAAAATAACTAATTAAACTGCAATGGTCAGATGCGTTTTGTCATGAATATACAACATCATATCTGTTTTAGTTAGGGTGGTACTAAAAACAAAACAAACATATATTGATATTAACACTGAAAGGCTTTTATCTCAGATTCACTGTACACAAAAAGGAAACCAATAAGACTATTGTCATTCAGAAACTTCAGTATGTCAACACGGAAGCACCCACAACTTCACACTTTGAAATACAAGTTTACCTCACACTGGGTCGAGCCCGAGAAAGGAGAATTTATTTCCAAGAAAGGCCACCTACCCAAGTAACTACAAACATGCAGTGGAAGCCCATCTGCCACATGAATACAGTATACAGTGTAGAGCACGACGGGAAACTGCGATTTTCGTATCAATTAATCTGGCGCTCAAGTTGTATTATTTCGGTTCATTATGTTCGAACTTTTGTCGATCAGTTTATGAATAGTTGGCATTACATTGTTTTGCTTTTCTTTAAATCAGTATAAAGGTCGTACAAACTTCACGAAGACACAGCCTCATCAAGAAAGTGCATTTATGGACAGAGAGAGTATTTCTTGTGTGATGTTCATAATCTCATCACAGTTCACTTATATCAACACCATATGGATTTCTTTCATCGATATACGTCATTTTTGGAGACACATTATTTTTTCTAGTGTAGACAACCATTGCTAAAACATGTAAACAACGTCTGAAAATAAAATGGCATGTTTTGATGACGTTTCTTCACTTTCTTTAGTCGTTGTTGCTGTTGTTGTGGGCTTTAACGCCATTGTTCAGCACATGATAGGCTGAACATGGCGACCAGTATATTTGTTGGAGGAAGAGCCCGGGAAACCCCAGAAAGAACCACCGACACACGGGTAGCTACAGGCAAGCTTTCTCACATACCCACGTTGGCCGAGCCCAAGACTCGAACCCATGTGAACAGAGTTGAGATGTCAGTGATCTGTAAAGGCGGGAACCTAAGACCACTCGGCCATCCGGGGCCTTAGACCACTCGGCCACCCGGTGCCGTCCTCACTACCTTTAGTTGTGTCAATGTGAACAAATAAAAGTGGAATATTAAAGAAGCATAAACAAGGAGGAGGAAAGGAAAATAAAATATAGATGAGGCATCCCACTATAACACCCTATTGCAAAGAACTTCGTACAGTCTTGACTGAAGTTTGTCACTTGAGACTTTTCTTAGATTTCTTCTAACATTCTGACATAATGACATACTGTATATGCAGTCTTCCAAACACGTATGCTAAATAAATTGAACTTAAATCAGCATACACTTTAAACATTTGGAATGTTTTCAGGTATTCGCTGCTGTGACGTGTGTCCTGTTGGCGACGCACACGTTCGCCGTTCATCTTCAGCTGACACGTGGGCAGAAGAGTTTCTTAAAGCTTGTGTCTAAAGAGCTGGACAAGCCCCTAGACCTATGTCCAATCTGCATCCAATTCACTGACCAGACCATTGATGTCCTTCTCAACATCATCCTCAGTGAGAATTACACCCTTCGTTTACTTTATTTTTGCCTCCCTTACCTGACCTCTGATCATCGCAGAGGCCTCACTTTTCGGCGTTGACAGATTTTAACTTAAAATGTTGTTACTGTCGTGGAAAGTCACGTGAGATACTATATAGTATAGTTCGCTGGTCAGTAGTGATTGTTTTGCGTAACCTTTGTTTCAAAATAACTTATTTTATTACATGACGTTATAGACCAATCTCATAATTTCCGATAATGTACATATGTAAAATGTAAACATGTAAGGCAAATATATATGTTTGAGATATCCGATATCAAATCAGTGATTTTACTTCACTAATTTATGGTTTTTAATGATTTCTGTTAAGTGATGCATAGCCTTACACTTGTTTTCATTTCAAGAAATTTATGAAACTTGTTTAATAATTTAAATCGAATGTGCGACAAGGGGGTGAAAATATAGCAATTATCCAACTCATTTCATAACAAATTCGTCTGAAACAAGCACGCATAAAAGATCATCTCAATAAATGTTGAACCCATCCTGAAATAATCATTAATATCGTCACCAACTGTCTGAGAAATCAAACAGGTTTAATTATAGAAATGTTTACTGTAACTTCGGCATGTGGAAATTCAAAAAACTTTAAGATAAACAAGGATAATATTGTTTCCTGATCAAAGCCTGATCTCATTTCGAGGAAGTATTTAGAAAGCCCAGCAGTTTCACACTGGGTGATATTCAAACGTTTTGCAGCCAAAGTTTATGCGTTATTAGAGAGAGAGGGAACCCAAAAATGTACATTTTGAAGTATATTTCCAATTAAGTTCAACCCTTATTATCTCTGGAGGCGTCTGCCTTTTAAAATGTCTGATAGATGTTTGCAGGACGGCAAGATATTTTGACAAATACGAATTCTGCATATTAAATCCAATTAATTTGCCTTCCCATATTAATTCAAGAATCTCCATTACTGTCTGACTAAATAGTGTGCGCATCTCAGTGATAATTTTTAATTAATTAAGAGAGAGAGAGAGAGAGAGAGAGAGAGAGAGAGAGAGAGATCACTAATCACTTATTCACTCAATTCGTCAGATTCTGGCATCATTGGAACATGTGAAATCCTGTGTTCCGCTCTGGAGGAGAAGACCGGAAGTAAGGTAATCGGCGCAGTCTGTAACATCCTCTGTGACATTGTGGGCATTGAGGAGTTTATCAAGCTGATCGACAAGTAAGTCTGTTTCATCCAAACAGCTTCTGAAATAAAGCGTCGTGCACATCTTCAATCCTCCAAAGAGTGCTACATTTGCAAATTGGGGAATTGTCGTATAATCACAGACTGTAACGAATTTACCTGACATTCTAAGTCTTATTATCTAGTATTGTCAAGTGACATCTGTATCATTTGGCGTCTTTAAAGTTTGGCTGCAGTTTATTGTTAAGACATCGAAAATGTGTTATTTATTAAACCCATACGGATAGACCAAGCATTACACGTTCTTCTTCCTTCTCTTCTTCTTCAAATTCTATCAGAAATGCTTCTTATTTCTCTCACATCCATCACTAAATATTGAAGAAGGGGTATAAATTTAAATGAGACAATCATACGTTTTCTGGAAATAAGATATATTAACAATCTTCTGGGAAGAGCATGGGAAGAAATGGATATCTCCAATAAATTTGTTACACTTTCTATGAAAGATATGGATATATAGTTTCGCAGAATTCTGGTCTTACATGTTTGAGTACTGCTAATAGCCAAATATCGTACCCATCAAACCAAGTTAAAACCGGTATTTTGTAAGAGTTTTTATTTACCTCGTTCTTGATACGTAGGGCTGACTTGGATCCAATCTACTTCTGTGAATTGCTAAAGACCTGTCCAATCAACGACAATGGTGATGCCCACGTCACCGTATTTAATGTCGTACCCAAGTCCGGGCCACAGGGTAAGGAAATATTTTTAATTTGTATATTGTATAATATGTCATATTTTATATTTTTTTTACATTGTATAGAATAATATCCAGTAGAGATAATATAATTTGTTAGCAAGAAAAAGACCAAAATAGAAGAAAGAAACTGGAACACAGGCAAGCGGAATTTCCTGACAGGGCCAATATGACAATCTATGTCAGGTTTCTTTGGATAAAGTGGCTGAAAAGCTTGTTGCTGGCTTTGTTAAATTATACCGTTTATTTTAAAGACTTATTTTACCCGATTGTTATTTAATGCCTGTCACCATTGTTTTATTCTCGGACGGGTCTACTGAGCTTATTTGCAGATGCGTAGCTTTTAATTTCTTAACTACAGTCACAGAGAACAAAGCGTGTTAAGGACTGAAGACTTGCCATGCGCACTTGAATGTTGTCTCGTAAATACAGTTCAAAGCTGTCATGTTTTATTTTTCTTTTGCCTCTTCAATTGAAAAGAAAATAATTTTAAAATTTCTTTTAAAATCAATATTTATTTCTCAATTCAACATTTAGTATAGTTTTTACTATCAATTGTGCTTATTATGGTTCGCGGTCGAAATAATCTTAATTTTACTGGACCCCGGGTGGTTGAGGGTCTAAGGCGCTTACATTTCCAGATCTTTCACACATTTCACCTCTGTACGCATGACCGACATGGGTATGTGAGAAAGCTTGCCAGTAGCTTCCCATGATTCTTCATGGCACCTTTCCGGGTTCTTCCTGTACTAAATATATTAACCACCACGTTTCCCTGAAATATCATACTGAGTCAGTAACACATGGTACAAATAATGGCGATAATCAGTTAAACTATTACTTTCATGGACAATATTTATCACAGAAATATTAAATAAAAAACTATCAAGTTGTGTTCCAAAAATAGCATTTTTTGCATGGCGTGTGTGTGGTTATCAGCTGGATATCTCTGTTTGCGATAAAATGTTTGAAATCGTTAAACAAAGTACACTGCATTTTGCAGGTGTGTTCAACATCGATTTGACCTACGAGAGCAAGAATGGCACAGGAACTGGCGAAATTGTTATCGACATTGTGACGGTTGACAAAATCCCAGTCAGTAAGTCAATATTTACTGTAAGGAAAATTATTTTGTACATTGGATACAGAATGAAAAGGTAAACAACATAAAGGAAAAGTAGATTCACGTAACTATGCGTTTATAAAATACATACAGAGGATCGTAGTTGGTACCAGTTCATCCGGTTCCATACTCATATACACAACAACCACTTCCTTTAGACAGCAAAAATATTCCCATTATGAAAGAAAACAATTTGAAGATAATTTGCATTCCTTTATCTTTTTATTCATTTAAACGAACGCACGACTTCTTTCAATAAGAACGATATAACAATTTTTAGTCGAAGATGTCTACTATAACAATATTTTATCACATCTTAAATGCTATTTTGATAATTAGGTACCGCTTTCCTGAACGAACTGAAACCTAAAGGAATCTACAACGTGCCAGTCGAACTGAAAGCTGAACCTGACCCAGATTGTGATCCAACCCAAGGCCCTTGCGAGCAATGGCTTCCAGGACAGTACACAGTCAAAGTTGGTGGGTACCATCCTAAACGTGGAGTCATTTCTAATCTGTACATCCTGTATTTGGTCTCAACAGAATTACCACAAGAATTCTCACCAATACTGACCGTTTTTGCATGCTTTCGCAATCAAAATTAGTTAGACATATTTGTAAATTTTTATTATGATTTCCTCTTCTTCAGTATTTGGAAAGACTAACAGTGCCAAAGGTCAATGTTGTCCAAGCAATTACCCCAAAAATGCATTGTCTTTGTTATGGATATGGTGACATGGACAGGGATATGGAGATGAAATCTCATTCGATAAAGCCTTTTCTGTCACCAGATTTCGCGAGAAACATACCATCTCTAGAACTGTTATATAGTTTTCACGCATTTGCATTCAAGAGGTCAATATGCACCTTTATAAAATTGAATACTTATTGAATTCCATGTTCTTTTTCAGCCGTCTGCAACGGTGAGTGCGGTAGCAAACATCCACACAGTCAAATATATGATGAGAAATCGACTACATTTACCATCACGGAGTAATAATAGGTTTTGGAATGCGTTTATTAGACTTTTTTGTATGTGATAATAAAATTCCATCCTGTTGTTTGATTGTATGTTTCTTTTATTTAGAAAACAGGTTGTGTGGTTTCGCAAGCTTACAATACGTTCTATTATTTTAACCACGTGCCATATCTATAAATGTGAGGCTGTTAGTGTTAACCACGTCCTTCACGAATTTTGTTTCCGCTCAGTAACCTTGGAAAACTTAGTGAAATGGAAACAAATTTGGTTTGAGGATCTAGGTCAAGTTCGATTTTCACAATTTTCCGACAAAGCCTTAGGGAATTATGACTCGTGTTTTACTTCGAACATCTCATGTACGGTTAGGGTGGGTGGGTGGTGGAAGCATAGATCTCATATGGACACCTTTATTTATTTTACTTTTATAACATGAAGGTTACATCAAGGGCGGACACTTATTACAGAATTTAGATCTTGTGCACATTAAGTTAGACTTAATCGTATCCTGAAAATAAATTATGGCTTCCATGAAATAATATAAGAAATATGCCTGCCACAAAGAGCTTTCGAAAACTATTTTCACACTGCCATGTCCCTCATTGATACTTGAGGACTAAGCCCAGGATCACAATTTTTTTAAAATGTTCATGGCGCCAGCTGAAGTATATATACACATACTTCGCACTACAATTAGTTAATTTATGTAGTCAGCATAGATTCATTGCTTTTTTCTAACTTACATGGAGTCATTACTGTGGTCTCCACCAGTGGTGGATTAGTAAGTAAGGCATTGCACTGATAACCAGGACGACATAGGTCTAAATCTTACATCAGATCAGACTGGATCGACAAAATATCCCTTGCTTATTCAATTTAGGAGTGTACAAGGGGAAACGCATATCGGATTAATTTTTTTTATTGAAAGTTAAAAATAAAAATAACATTTTAAATAACTTTGTAGTAATTCGTTAGATATATATACACTGCCATAAAAAAATGAATAAACAAGTGATAACACTGAAAAGTATAAAATCATTGAGGTACTTCAATATGGCAATAACATTTTAAAGTTATAAGTGGCTTTGGTTTGTTCAGTGGCTTTTGTGTGTGTGTGTGTTTGCTGGACAAAGGGACGAAAGTGTCATGCTGAAGACTATTGGTTTGCCTGGTTTGGTTGGGCTAAGCCCGCTTTACGGCATTTGGTCTAAAACAACATAATACATACAAATCAGTCACATGTCGGCGACGTTAACATAGAATGTTGCAAAAGGAAAATGTTACATATTTAAGTGGAAAATGTATAGATGTTATATTTGATTTAGTTATTTGCTGAATACGTATTGACACGAAATGCTTTCGTCAGTTTGTTCCATATGCTCCACCTTGTTGAGGATAGCTTGCCCGTGCAGCACTTCTTCAAAGGTTCCTTGTTCTCTACAGAGCTTTCAGACCTTGACGCCTGAATGTATGAACAATTTAGTTTCAATAAACCTTACTGCAAAGATTAGCACAGCCTGATGGTTAGAGGGAAACATGTCAGGCAAATATTAGCTAGTTGTTACTGGAAAATAGCAAGGTATGCAAACAGATTGATATAATGCTGTACGAAAATGATTCCGCACATGGTTTTGAAAATTCGAGCAACCATACAGTTTACCTGATTTCAACTTGTAAGGTCATCTGGAGAAGGATGCCTTATCTACATTCTGATCTAATCTCTTCCAGAGGAGCGTCCTTAATGCACATGGCGTTTTCTAGTTACGTTGAAGCAGTATTGAAAACACAATATGAACCAGGTCATCTAATTTAATTACTCCTCTAAAGGACAGTTACGAGGTCTTTCTTAATTTAGTGGGTTCTTTTTGGCGGTTGGATTCAGACTTAACATTATGTGAACGTGGGAGCTATTTTCCCGTTTTATCCTGAAACTGTGCATGACAGTTGAGTTTCTTGAGTGCTACAGACGGACTGAAGGTACAGAAGGGCAGTATCACAAGATTACTTGTTCTGTTATATACAGACAATAATCGGTGATTGGGGGTGATTTGTTTACAATTAAATCACACAGACATGTGACCAGTTTAGTTAGTCAAATTTAGATACGTTGATTGCTACGTAATGGCTTTATTGACTTTGAGATGATGACCCTGTTCTATACAGTGTTCTATTTTAACATGCCATATTACATCAACATTTCATGCGTGCACTGAATAAAAACGGTTGTGTTGTAATCAGCGTGACCATGCAGAATGTTGATATTCTGATTAATTTGTAAGTGGGAGTTCCAGCTTCATGTGATTAAATACGTTTCAAGATCTTCCTTTGTACTGGCGTTGTACCAGTTCTCGTAAGCAGCCATTTCTCATGATCTCAGCAAACACAGATTTTTAAATTTAACTTAATTATGCGTTTTCTGAGACTTGAGTGTCCTTCAAAACAAGACTACTAATCTGCATAAACTTGTAGATACATTTAAAATGCAGAATTACTGAATTCACCTTGTATATATTCTGAGGATGAAAGAACACACAAATTGAGGGAAATAATAGCATTCTTATCGTACTTTATGAACATGTCCTGGATGGCTTAATAAATGTTTTACACGTAACAATGAAATTAGTGACATATTATACATTGCAAATGCGTTTATTTTGTGAATAACGCAAACCGAATGTTATTTCGAGTTCCACCACAACGTAAAAATTTGAACAACGACTGATTTTCGTTGCAACGTCAGTTCTAGACCTTGACGCGACTATCATCACTACAATAAAGTATAAAAAGTTAAAGGAATAACAACAAATTATTCAAATGAATATATTACAGTGCCGTAAAAGTGGACGACAAAACTTTCCGTAGGTGAGGACATTTTTTATGTAAGCTCGTTTTAGCAACGGCCTGACTGGCAAGATATTTTAAATGGAACGGCTTGTTATGAATAAAGAAGTAACCAATTTAAGAAATACAAATATTCTGAAAAATGACAGTGAAGATTTAAATAATGACTGTATTCTTGAAGAGAAATGGTAGGACGCCAGTGTACTAATTCCACGATGTATTGCTTAGATTTCGAAATGTTTGCTTCTGTTACAAAATTCTGCCAAAAACTCGCCGAGCAAGCAAATGAATATTCCAATGTCGATTTTCTATTTTGAATGTTTTCAATAAAAAGTATTCTGATCTGAATATTCAGTTATTCGTTTCAGCTATAGCTATAATATTATACTGAAAGACTAAAGTAACACGAGAAGTAAAATAAGTTTTGATATCCAGCCAAGACAGTTGGAGCGTCTATGTGTTGGTCAAGAATAGCATCCAGTGTTTTGGAATAAAACAAAATATATATATATATATATATATATATATATATATATATATATATATATATATATATATATATATATATATATATATATATCCTGGGTCACCAGTTATTCCAGCATGGTTGTAATTTACTAGATCTTGGGAGAGAAGATTTAAATTTTAAACGATGTTTTAATAAAACTAATATCTACCTTAATTTGCTACGTATAATATAATACACACGAAAAGAAATGTAAATGGCAGTCTCTGATCGAGACTTTGTGATAGATGGACTTCAGTTATTAATTAAGTGTTGTTAATTTAACTTCAGTTGTTAATTAAGACAGTTGCTTAAGAGCATAAGAATATACCTACCTTACACAATCCTCAGTCTTTAAAAGTCTTTGTAAATGAGATTACTAAATGAAGTTTGAATAGTGGAGTACACGACTGTCAATAAATGACTGATGACCATTCATAATGTGGATCACATATAAAAAAAAGTATCGTTTTATCCGTGTCAGCAGCTTCAAGAAGCCTTGGCACAGAAGTAGTTTTTACTGTTATAAAATACAAATTCGCAATATTGTCGTTTGTTCATTTTCGAAATTTCCGATAAATACAAATTAATGCTTATTGGAGCAGATTTTAACAGGAAGATGTTTGATTGTATTTGATCAGAGTTCATATAATAATTAAGTGGGAGAAATATAGTCTGTTATACTCTTCTTTTATTTTGCTGAATTTTACTCCCAACTGTATCATGCGTCAACGGTAGTTATCTTTAAACCAATGAATTATTCTCCCCCTGTTGCTCGATGGAGGATATTAACATAATCAGCTACCCCATCAATATGGTCATACCTAATGGGTAATGTAACAGGCTGGATATTTCGGACAGAGGGCTTAATTAAGGAACGGGGAAAACAATGACATTATTGTCTTAGTTTAATTATTTTCGTAAAAAGTTAATCATGGAATTAAATAACTGCATTAAAAAGACAAATGTTTCGATTTAAACATTTTATTTCAACAATTATCAAATATATTAGACAAAAGAGAGGTAAGAATTGTAATCTCATAATTTAAAATATGCTTCAAACGGAAAATTAAAATGCAATAGTTCATAAAATAATAATGGATGAAAATATCGATCGAAAGAGTGATGATATATGGCAAGATTATCTACGAAGCAAGAATAGCAATCAAGTAAGGATGTAAGAAATACTCTGCTATTTTAACGTTTTCCCAAGCTATCGTTACGGATCTCTTTTCTATTACAAAAAACAAAGTTTATATCCATTAGTCAAAAGTGTTTATATGATTGAACTCTTCAAATTATTACTTATATTTTCAGAATATGGTAATATATCCGCAACTATACTTATACGCCTTGTTTAAATGTCCTGCTCTCATCATTGGGACTGAAATCGTTATTGGGTAAATTGTGTTTTAGTATTTTAGTAACACACATATATAGCAACATTAGCAAATTGATTTTCTGGACAAAATAATATAATTGTGAATGTATTGATTATGGATGGAATTCTAACGAAGACTGATTAAACCAATAACAGTTGTATCATTGTAATTAATGTAATTTTTTATAACACATTCCTGTACTGTGTCCTGTGTTGACGATGCTAATTATTTGTTTCAAATGGAAGGAACACACATAAGTAAAGAGCTCTCAGTTTATTCTCATCATATCCATGGGTATACAGATGATTTGCCAGATTGTAGGAGAAGCACCTCTTCTTCAGAGCGCCTCTTCCTTATGTAAACTCGTCCAGCAATCGCTAAAGCTATCAAGATCAAAAGACAGGCACCTGCTGTGACCGCCACGGCAAGACCAACGGTTGATATTGCTCCCGATCCATCCGTGCCTGACGGCTTGCTGTTGGATTCCTTTTGATCGGCTGAGTAAACGCCATCTTGTTGATCGTCCGTGGATTTGTCGTTTTTGTTGGTGGCGAAATATGGTGAGGTCTGAAAAAAATTTAAGGTGAAGAGGGCAGTTAGTATTCATATCTTTCAAATAAAAATGGTTTTATTCCAAAACTAGAAGTTTTACCTGTCTAACGCTAATGACTAAATATGGAAGAGAAAAGTGTTACGAAATAAAGTTCGTTGAAAATTATGACAATACGTACAAAATGTGGCAAATCGATCCTTGAGAAGTAAACGGTATTCGTCATAACTATGCACATGAAAATAACTCAAAGAAAAGTATGTCTGACGAGTGAGGGCGCCATATTTGTTAAAACTTAGAAATGGATATTATGCACTGCTAAACGATGTACACGCCAATACCTGCTTATCATTAAAATAAAATTATAACCAATATTATAGTAAGTGGGTACAGAAAAAATGTCGCGTCACTCATCAGCTGTTTGTCTACGGTATGCGGAGAAATTGCTATTAAAGACGTGAATATTGTTATAATGTCAGTTGTCCAAAAGAAATTATTGTAAAATAAGCATTCCTGTCCCAACTCATCAATAATTTGTCTACGGAATAATAACTCTGACTCTTCTTGGTAATTACAATGAACATCCGCCGTAAGCAAATCGGCAGCAACGTTTCTGAAAACATTTCGTTAGCTTTCTCATATATAAGGAATTGTTAACTTACTGCGGATGGACACTCCACGAGCTCTCCAGGAGTCCAACGTGTACGCTTTTTGCTAACTGGCTCGATCTGTCAAAGATGTTTCGTACGTAATTACCAAATATTCAGAATTAGACCTTACCTTTGTGTGGAATTTTATGATACAGCATAAAAACAACACTGTACGAGTAATTTTTATTCAAAGCCATGAGAGTTTTGCTGTAATGCCAATACTATCCTGCAATTATATCTGAAATGCACAAAACGAAGGTAAAGAGCAACAAACACAGGACGTGTGCAACATGTCATTTTAATGTATTGATAATTTTGAGCTGACGTCATCACTGACATACAACCAAACACAGCTATCTGACTCATTCGTGTAGGTGATTGACTCTGTTTTTATGCTTGTAGACCTTATCTTTGATACCGCAGACAATCCTTCAAGCCTCCTATTTTTTGTTTTAAAACTTAACATTTATAACCAATAACATGTTGAAATGCATTCCCAAGATTTTCCCAGATTAATTTTGAGAAATTTTATGATGACGAAATTAGACTCTTTTAAGTCAAGACGACGGAGACACGACCTGAGTAAACCAAATATTTTCACCTACTGGATACGGGCGTCAAGCCCGTATGTAAAAATTATCAAATTGAATATAGTGAACTTTTGTCTCCGAGAAGCGATATAAGGTGCTGAAATAAAAAGTAACAAGCACAACGAAATTAAGTTCAAGTCTTAATAACGGATCGTGGTTCAGTGCTTTGAGACATGTTATAAAATATGAAGCAGTGGAAATATTTCATGTAATCATATCTGACCTGGTACGAAAGAAAGATACAAAGCAACAAACATACGATATAAATGAAAGATACCATTAATACTGTATAAGTGTTATGTGTAGAGTATACTTGCTTTCACAATATTTGTTATTCAGGAAGCAAATGTATGAATTGCGTACGTAAGACTTATGTATTCATTAATCTCCATTTCCACATAGTGATCGTTCTAACTGAGCGTGCATGTTTATCCAAATGACCCTTGATGTCAAGATACAAAATCCGTCTACTTTGCTTCAACGAACATTTTGCATCTCGTCATTGATGTTTACTTCCGATTTCGCGCCATGGTTCATACGGGTCATTAAATTCCAAATTAGGCATCAATTGCGATGACACTAGAAGTGCTACCGAGAAAACTCGGTCAAGTATGTATGTATGTATGTATGTATGTATGTGTGTGAGTGCGTGCATGCATGCATGTATTTATGTATGTATGTAGTTGTGTGTGTGTGTGTGCGTGCGTGCGTGCATGCATGCATGTATGTATGTATGTATGTATGTACAGAGTAGGATTAAGGGAAGCACAAGAGGCACGTGTCCCGCCATCCACTTCCGCACCCCAGTCATACAGCCGGCTTGGTTTCCGTGGATAAAATTATATGTGTTTAAATAAAACATAGCTCTAGCCGTCAAATACATAGCCAAATATAGCCATAATAATTATTATAGTTATAATTATATACATATAATGGACAGTTTAAGGGTTTCTTTCAGGATGTATTTGTAGTTCGATAAGGGCCCACCTATCTTAAGTGCCCCGTCCACTCCCCCTAAGCCTTAATCCTATCCTATGTAAATACGTTGTTACCATGTTGTTCCAGAGAGCTCCTGCCGCGGCCTGGTGACCCTTTTCGCTGAAGTGGAAGCAGTCCGGAGCAAAGTAACTGAGGTCAGGACATGAAGAATCGTCAGGACAGCCATCCTGCAAGTAAATTAGAACGCCTTATTTCTTTATTCTAGCATGTTTACTTTAAAATAGGGACAGACAAATGTGCGCATATTCAGAACTTCGTCTAAAATAAATAGGAAATAAACAAATTTAGAGTGTTAATACAAGAAAGCAAATATTGTCCTCATGAAGCGAGTGTTTTCATTTACAGGTAACAGCTTTAATCAGTATGGTGAAATCATATATTGAGAGTAGTAGATAGACGGTAAAAGTGATACCACAGAGAAAACTAGAGATCTGAATCAAATTACAAAACGTCGTTTGATTTCGAAGTGCGCTACCTTTACTTACAATTTCCTTCATATGCTAAAAGAGTTACGGAAATTGAAAACTGTATTTAATGGTATGAAAGTAATGGAGCAGTGCTATTCAAAGTTAAAACAGAAAGTGGGGAGGAACAAATGATTAATATGTCTTAAAATTGCTGTTTTGAATATATGACCAACAAAAACTCTTAGTCTTCAATATAACAGACTGAAAGCTGAGACAATGCAACCCTGTATTTTTGCATTTATCTTTCTTTTTTTCCTTTTCCTTTATTTAAAAATAAGAAGCTAGGACACAAACTAAACGTCCCACCAATTTAAGCATCCCAGAATAATAAGAAAAAAATTTAAATAAAAATCATTAAAGACCACTGTCTGGTTTTATTCTGACTTGTCGAGTGGTAAAAGTTTGGCAGCTGTATGCTCAAAAAGTATCGATAATGCCAGTTTGGATTTCCATTCCTTTTCCAACACACAAAAAAGTAATAACCTTCATCGGCACGTCCGTGTCTTTAAAAAATGGCTGCAATACTACTGTAAAGTCATCCCTCGTGTCGTATCTTCCGGTGGCTATTAACTTCTCTGCTACCTCCCTGTATCTGATGACCTCAGCCGCTAGCTCCTCCTCCGCTTCTTTCGACAGAGGGTAGGCGGCACAGCCGCACATGAAAAAGTGGAGACCATCACACAGGAGGTTCTGGTTCAACCGCCGAACAAAAGCAATATTCAGCACCTCAACAAGATTCACGAAGGCACGTGGTACTTGTGCATGCAGAATATCCAGCCCTTTTTGGATATTGCTGGCATAATTTTCGGCGCTATATGTTTCCTGTAATGATATTATTTAGTAATGCATGAATAAATGTCAAACTCTGTTTATACTGTATAGTTTTGGTCAGACTCTCGATAAAGTGATTTTTCTAAAATTTTGAAGACAGTTAATAATCCGTATAATTATGATTAAGATTGTCATGGATTACGGGATTTCAACAAAAGAGACTCGTTTAACTATGTGAAAAATATATAATTATTCAATATATTTAGTAACGAGAACTCTTTTTCATACAGAAGTTAGATAAATTGTGTACACTATATTAAATATGAGTGTTGTTTGAACGCTTTTTATCAAATGCAAGGTGAGTGGCCGTATTTCTGAAAAATAACGTTCACTTTACTGTTCGTAGAGCAACGGATGATGGCACAGGAAATAAATGTATCCTTGACATATCAATTCAGAAATAAAGATTAATACTAATCATTATCGATGGATCTAATAGACACAGTTCAGAATTCTATACAGAAGTAAAAGCTAATATACTTGATTTCATTAATGATAATATAATTATTTGTACTGATTTATTTGAGAAACAGATCCTGATTTAGGTATAAAAATTACTCAACAATTAATAACCCAAGGGTAAGAGAGACAGTTCGAGTTCTTAATTTATGTGCAGAGTATACCTTCATCGCTATTTGGAGGCAACTTAATATTGGTACTCTAAGATGTACATGAAGGCGTATCAACTTGATTCAACAAGCTTAACTATTTTTTTTCTTACAGCAGTGATTGTTTTTATATTTGTGACTGAATGATGTATAGAAGCAGCATATAGAACTGGCCACTAAGGCAAAATTACCCCAGCTTTAAAAAAAAAAATAACAACAGAAAACATAACTGTTGGACACTCATCAACTCCCCATTGAAGGATAAAGACTATGTCTATTCACTTAAAGTGACAATTCATCGCTGTGTAACATATGTAACCGGAACATGTCTTAAATATTTAAAACATATATATA
>JAECUM010015939.1:0-34597 GCA_016617855.1 Megalonaias nervosa | reverse complement strand
TATATATATATATATATATATATATATATATATATACGTGTGTGTGTGTGTGTGTGTGTGTGTGTGTGTGCTTAGTGACTTGGTGGTACATCTCATATTTGGTATCGTGAATAGAGTTGAATTGAGAAATAAATTATTATACTCATGTAGTCTTTATTTTTCTCACATGGCATGTATGAAACATTTATTTATACATGTCTATATTTGTTTTTCATAAATTAGTTTTATAAGACCGATGATATGAATTAGTTGTAATGTTGCTATGTTACTACATAGCAGACGGGGGATAGCAGGAGAGCTATGTAGTATTGTTACTACATCAGTTGTAGTATTGTTACTGCATCAGGTTTTGGAGATTACAGAATCAGTGCCTGGAGATATGGCAATGTTACTACATGTATTGGGGGGGGGGGTGCTATGTAGTATTGTTACTACATCAAGTTTTGGAGATCACAAAACTTCTGTGCTTGGAAATAGAGTAATGTTACTACATGGGTTTGGAATTAACCATGAAGAATTGTTACTAGTAAAATTCCTTTAAAAAGGACAAGCAAGCAATTCCTTTTTTATTCTGACAGCCACTGTAAATGGTGTGGAACTTACGGTCTGTAGTATGCTAATGGAATACAAAGTTATAATTATTTCAGTGTGGTTCAGATTTATGAGTAGAATATTGTCAAAAACTTAAGCTGATTTAAACTGTGTGTGTAATATGCACTCATAAGACAATGCATTTCGAACGAAATGTTGCGGGTTTGCAAAACCATAATGAGACATTCTCAGGAGATGTCAAGAGCCATGATGGTAAACTCTCTGACTGAATTACACGTTTGCAGAAATCTACTACATTTATTGTTGTTTTAAATTGTTTCTATTGAAATGTTTGTCCTAGCTACCACAACTAAAATATAAATAATAACATAAGCATGCAGGAAAGAAAGAAGTGATATACCCAACTAATACAAATTCATTTTCTCCTTGTTGTAAACCAATTTTACCTTGGTCAACAACGACACCTAAAGACTCAAGATTATATCGCCTGCATCATTCGTATGTTCTTTACTCAACAGTAAATTCAAAAATAGTTTTCAAATTTAATTATTGCAGAAAAAAAATACAATCGTTAATAAACTGTACCATTTTCTATCAGCTACTAAGAGGCTGTTAAAGATAATTTAAATAAGACAAACCATTTCTATATCGACAAGAACTGAGCTGAGATCATCACCACTAGTCATACCAAATAAGACAATTTCAACCTGAAGTAATTAAATATGATATTCCACACGAAAGCATTGAATTTGTTAGATAATAATTGAATATCTCCCCAGATACTATATCCACAAGTTTGGAATCATATCCTCAGATATTATATCTAAATGTGAGGAATCATATCCCCTGATACAGTATCCACAAGGGCACAATCAATGATGTTGTGACTATTTTGTACTTTCCACTTTTAGTTTTTCACACCCAGTCTTCTGAATTCACTCAGGCTCTGGGTGGGAGGAGAGGGTGTTTGCGCCTTCTTTCCAATTTGTGTTAGTCATAACAAGTCAACTTTTCAAACTTAACCTTAAATCAAATAAAATGTACAAACAAATTAAGACAAATAGATTTGACAATCAGTCGATAAAAGTACCAATCGAACTTTCTTAAGAATCTGGTAGCAGATAAATCGCACAATTTGTCATGAACAACCAATCAAAACTGTTTCAAGAACGTTGATTTAAATCGTCTCCCTCTAGCCCTTCTCCGTTGTTGTTAATTCATTTTTGAAGAGGGTTAAATTATGTCAGAATCTAATAAACGTCTCTCTTCACTGCTTATTTCTCCCAAGAACCATGTTTCCGTTTTCACCATAGATCCTGGATGACACTAATGGTTAATTGATTGCATCCTGGCTATAGGGAATAGTTAAGATGAGATAGATATCCATGCCATTGACGAATAATGCGTATGAAAGCGAATGGTGTATTACACCTTATCACAAAAGTTATCACTGAAATGCAGAATAGTACGCCTCCTCGCCATCATCATCTATTGAATTGCATCTGGCATCATGCATATCCCCTGGTCTTGGTTTTCGGCGTCCAGGTATATCTCTCAGTTGGACGGACGTGGAAGAGTTTGAAGAGGGATTAGTGCTCGTTTCTGGTCCACTCGTGGCATCAGAATATGCGTCCGATTCAGGAGCCTCTGGCATGGTGATAACCCTCCGTCTTGAGATCTGCCTGCACTTTTCATCTGCAACTGAATTTGTATCCTTTTTGTCTTGAACCTCCTTTCCCTTACTTTGTCCATGCATTATGTCAATACTCTCCTCCTCAGAAATTTTGTCCACTAGAGTGGAATCAATACATTTATACATTCCGGAGTGGACAAGTGAGACGAATGTGGAGAGCCTCCTCTTGTTTTTCTGACTCACTCTCTTCAGTTTAGGAATGTCATTGAGTTCGCATAGCAGCTTCATAGGGAACAAGCGCTTCTTGTCAACACACTCAGCGAATACCTTTTTAATTTCTTCCACGTTCCACAGCGTATTGAATTCCGTGAGTTTTGACAATCTGTCAAATGCGAGGTGTGTATACTTAAAATTGAATGTAGAGTAAGTAGTGGCCGGATCATCAAAAATATCAAAGTCAGCAAAGGACATTTCTTCTTTCGTTTTTCTTGGAACACCTAAGAAATATTAAATATGCTAATTAATGTGCAGTTAAAGAAAACGTAGGAACAAAACAAATGGCTGTAAACGCAAGCCTTTATTGACAAGTTCATTTTACAAGTATCAGATGCAACATTTAAGTACTGCATCAGCTTGGAAATAAATATGCATGTAACTTGTTTCATCATAGACAATGAAACATTTACTGTATAGTTATTGTTTGTCACAGATATTGAGACTGGCTTCAAATATAGACACAAATATTGGCAAAGAACTTAACACCTGAAAGATATTTTTGCCTTCCTTAGCAATTCTTTTTCTGTTTAGAAAAGAACGGCCATATAGGGGTAAAATTATATATATATATATATATATATATATATATATATATATATATATATATATATATATATATATATATATATATATATATTCACAAAAAGATACTTATTATTTTCTGGTTTCAAATTAATTCTCACTTCCAACATGAAATAGAAAAGTTTTACAAAAATAAAAATAAAGAATAAATTATTTTCTTAATTGGCTCACGTAATAACATAGTAGAATAGTAGAATATTGGGGTTTAAGATCTGACTACATTACGAAGAAAATTTTACAGGACAGCTGTAGTTGACGTACCTAGCTGGAGATAATTTCTGAACTCGATATTGACTAACGGAAAGTGTAGAACCACCGGACAATGTGGGTCAGTTGGATGTTTGAAGATATAAAGCTCTTTCATTCCTTCCCTGTCAAATACTGTGGTATCTATAGGAGGGAATGGCGCCCTGTGGATTCCTGCCCATTTCTCCGCTAGCAGAAGTTCCTGGAGATGATCAACAAGACAAAACTTCAACTAGAAATTCAAGGACTGTATAGCGAAAAACAGTACTTGAACTGTAGTTAAAAATATATTATAAAAAAAAACAAAACGTTACAAACGAAATGTTTTTGGAAAAACTATAGTTGTGGAAAATACGACCACCTTAAAAGAAGTAATGTGCATACAGCAATGTGTAAGGTGATTAACATAGTCTTTTCTAATTCAGGCAGGAACTCATATGGAACATTACATTTTATATGTCAAAGTATAACACAACCCCTGTGTGAAAAACTCTTTTGCCTTGAAACTTACAGGCGTACTCCTAGTAATTATGTATATAATACACAGTCGATGTGTGAGGAACTGTTTCCCTCTAAAACCTCTGACGTGCTACTTGTATTCACGAATGTAATACACAACGACATATTTACTCCTTTTAACTGCGAGAGTAATACACAACCTCTGTGTAAAGGTCTTATATATAAAATCACAGACGTCCTACTACTAATTACTTATATAATACACAAGCCCTTTGTGAAGTGCATCCCTTGAAAATCACAGACATACTTCTTGTAACTACGTATATAAGTTTCGAAATGGAGGATATGAATGATAACATCCCATACAAGACCACCTCAAAAAGGCTTTATAAATAATAAAATGTACGAACAGTGGAAGATATGTTGCCTTGCCAATGATTTAAAAATAAACATTATTAAAATCCTCTACAAGAATCGCAATAACATTATTTGCGTAGAGTCCTTGGGTGATGTCGTTTTCGTGGAATCACCAGGTGACATACTTTGAACAAAGTCAATTCTGATGCGAAAGAAGATCATGGTCATAAACTAAAATGTGATTCAAGGTCTTAATGCGAGGTGTGAGTTGCAGTCGTGATGCCAGATGTGAGTCATGGTCATTATGCAAGATGTGAGTCATGGTCATTATGCAAGATGTGAGTCATGGTCATTATGCGAGATGTGAGTCATGGTCATTATGCGAGATTTGAGTCATGGTCAAAATGCGAGTTATGATCAAAATGCAAGTGTTAGAATTACCTTGAACGGAGGAGATGAGTCGCTCAGTCTTGCACTGAAGTCAAAAGACAAGATGATATCCACGCTACGTTGCGGCCTCAATGTTACTGGATAGGGAGAGTTGAATGTAAGTCCAGCATCAGCCATGTGGAGATGTTTGACATTGGTTGGGTGCATTTCAAACACGGCATCAAAATCCTCTACAAAACGTGGGATTTATGATTCAGAATATGTGCATAAACTGTAACAATATAGGGCCGTTGAACGTAAGTTCGATGATTTGTTTTTAAGAAATTGAGATTGCTGACTCAAATATAGGAAAATCTGAGATGTTGTTTTATTTACTTTAAGATCTGAAATCTACAGCGATAGATGATGCCCTCGATCCAACACAGTTTCTCAAGTTATTGTGCAGTAACAGGTACAAAAGCTTGTATTATCACTAGACTACAGATTCTTTATAAATGTCACGTCAAACTGTAACATAACTGTTATGTATAATTAATTTAAATGTTTGTTAATTTTTTTAAATTTTTTTTTTTATTTGTTCCATTACATGCTGCTGTAATGTAACTGTGTTTACTGGATTTGATATTGTCCAGAATTGAGTTTAGTTCTGTTTGACCTGACTGAATTTTTTTTATTGATAAGCAACTAATAATAGAAACATTGTATCTAGTTTCTGACCTTGTTTCAGAGTCAGTTACAGTTTTGGTAAACAACTTTTTTTTTCTTTTTTTTTTCTTTCTCAGAGTAAGAATCATTAAGTCAAGTCAAGGCCATACCTGGAGTACGTGATATGAAACATGTGTTTTTGTTACAACTTCTCTTTTTTCTAGAAGATTGACCCTCATCCGGGAATCTGTTTTGCGTCTTAAATTAGTGTATAACTGTTGTCTTGATAGAGATAAGGTTGTCGGGCTCCAAACAATTGACACGTTAAGTTATGTTGTGACCAATTTGAGTTGAAATTTTATTTTATTGAATTTCAAGTGATTCTTTTCCCTGGAAATACATAAGTGCTCCTACAAAATTCTTGGACAAAGACATTTATGGAAATTTAAACGGAATTCAAAACTGGAATAATATTTTCTGTGATTCAACAAGAAACTGTTGACACAACAGTACTTCGCTGACTACAATAGACAACACCACCTTCCATTTTGGATTAAATCGGGATTCGAACTCTGATTCAGGACTTTTTTATACTAGGACTTTTATCTTTTAGTTCTTGGATTATTTTTGGATTTGATTTGTAAAACGGTAAGTTTCTTTTTTTCTCATTTTTCTCTTGGTATTCTAGAGAAATAAATTATTTGTTAAATTTTACAAAGCTTGTTGTCTTCACTCTTTTCTGTTACTTACTGTAAGAGCCTAGACTCGTAACATAACAAATAAGATCGTTCTATACACATGTCGAGTCAAACTGAAATATCAACCAATTATGTTTTTGTAAAAATGTAAATTTAAACGATTTCATAACAACTACAAACGTTGAACATAAATGTATCGTGAAACTAACATAACGACTAGGAAGTTTTTATACAAATGTTGCATCAAACTGTTACATAACTGACAAATATCTATACAAATATCGCGTCAAATTGTGACATAGCTAGCAACATTCATCCAAATGTTACGTCAATCTGAGACTGAACTACCAGATGTCACGTCAAATTCAGACATAACATTTATCAACGTTCTATACAAATGTCATGTCCAAATGTCACGTAACAACTAGCAACGATCTATACACATGTTACGTCAGTCTACGTCGTAACAGCTAGCAAATGTCAGGTCAAACAGGCATAACAATTAGCAACGTTTTATACAAATGTCACGTCAAAACTGTGACATACCAGCTAGCAGAGTTTAATGCAAATGTCACCTCAAACTGACATAACAGCTAGCAATGTTGTATAAAAATGTCACGCTCAGCTGTGACACAGAAAGTAGCAAAGACTTGTAAATTTTGTCATGTCAAACTCTGTTATACCATCCAATTATATTATATAGAAATGTCATCTCAAACTGACATAACTTGCGACTTTCTATGTAAATGTCACGTCAAACTCTGATATACCAAGCAATTACTTTATATAGAAATGTCATCTCGAACTGACATAACTTGCGACGTTTTATACAAATGTCACGTCAAAGCTGTGACAGAGCAAGTAGCAACGTTCTATACAAAAGTCGCGTCAAACTCGAATATAGCAACTGGCAGCATTCTAAACAAATATTACGTCAGTCTGTGACATAACAACTAAGAACGTTCTATTCAAATATCATCTTAAACCGACATGACAAATAGCAAAGTTCTATAGAAATGTCACCTGGAACTGTGACATAACATCCAGCAACGTTTAGTACAAACGTCACCCTAAAAATCCCTGTGACATAACAAATAAAAACATTGTAAAAGAATATCACCTCAAATTCTAGCGTAACGACTAGAAACGTTTTATATAATGGTCACATCAAGATATGGCATACAAAATTGCAACGTTCTACACAAATGTCGCGTTAAACAGTGTCAAAACAACCGGCAACGTTCTATACACGTCACCTCAAGCCGTGACATAAAAACTTGCAATTTTCTAAACAAATGTCACGTTAAACTTTGTGATAACAACTAGCAACACTCTATACCAATATCATGATAAACTGTATCATAACAATTTGCAACGTTCTACACAAATGTCACATATATTCTGTCATAACAACATTCAAACTTAAATACATATGTCACATCTAACTGCGATATAACAACCAGCATCGTTCCCAACAAATGGTAACGAATGAAGCAAACCATTGAAACATCGCAATAAGCAGAACCTCGGACACGATATCATACGTCATTAAAGTTATTAAACTCAATGAATAAGTCAGCATGTCATGTCGAACCATCGAACTTTATTCTGTTTTGCATAAATAGCACATCTAATGAATTTGCATGCAGGATACTTTCTGTACTGACCACTAATTCTTGAGTCTGGATATTCCCCGGAATGTTGGGGAGTAATGGGAGACAATGGATAGGTCTGCTGAAGGGAAAGTCCTCTCATGAAGTTATGGATCACGCCAGCCCTTCCAGCTCTGGTGCTTAATAACTCGAAGTTCTTACTAAAATTGCAAATATAAGCATACACTCATCACTCAATCTTGACCATCAAGTAAATCTAAGCTATCATGGACCAAATTTTGTTATTGATTGAGATGACAATTGTTACATAGATCTAGCGGTCTTTATTGGAGATATATGTGTTTGTACAACATAAAGACCCGCGCTTCTTGCTTGTCGAATGGAAAACGATGATATCAAGAGGTACTGAAGAGTAAACAAAAACATCACTACATATGCAAAAATACATCTCAATGAGAGGTTTTTCCGCATTTAATTTTAAGCACATAAATTTAACTTTTGATATTAGTCCATCGTAAACTAAATTGGGTGGGCAACATTAAATGTACAAGCAATTATGTTGTCAGTTTCCAACAATCGATTAATGAAACAACACAAAACTCTGAATCTTTTATTTCTTGTAAAATGTATTCCATCAAGCTTGTTCAAAATACATTTGTACTTTCACAAAAGTTTCACTCAGGTTTTGTCATATCTGTCATGAAAAACGGTATAGTCTTTAGCATCCAAAAGAGGTAATGAGTTAAAACCTTTTAAAATTTACAGACAGGATACTGACGAAATACAGCTAGCTTAGATGTGTATAAAATTGTAAGACTGCCTACCAGTTTTTTTAGGATACTAAAAGCACCATATTACATAAACGTCATTTGCAGAAAAGCGTCAACATAAATCAAATAAACAGAAAGTTAGTTTGGTCGCTTGTATCTCAGCCAGATAAATTCACGTATGCACGCACTTAAAAGCTGGATCCATCTGCAAACACAACAGACCCAGATCTGCCATCGCATAATGTGCCAGGAGATATGGGTCCATGCAGTTGTACAAAATAATCAGTACAACAAACAAGATATATACTCTTATCTGATGGTGCAATATGCGACAGCAGATCTGTGTCTATTGCCACGACGTCTCTCATGTACGGGCGACGGATTCAGTGGCGTCCTTCTTGTCACCAGATTTTGGCTCACTTGAGGATATATTATCGTATTCCAAGGGAATCTTCTTATTCTGAGGGTGCAATTAATGATCAGAGGCATCATATATAGGTAACTGTATTTTGATGACACAATCGATGAGCCAAACAAATGAAGTGACTTACATGAAATATTTGTGAAATGGTAGCGTGACTAATGTACAGATCACATTATGAAATGCAATACATTATGATCCAGTCATGTGTAAGGTTTTTTGGTTTTGGTGCAGGTGCACCACAGCCAATGCTTCTGGTTCATAGTTTCAGGTTTGGCTGCAAGAGTGTACCAAATAGGCATGGTTCACTACCTCTATGATTTACCTATCTTGGTGCAAAGGTTGCTCACAAACAGAAGACAAAGTTCTGTTATATGAATTTCACACAAAAAGTGTAAATTCCATAAAAGGAATAAAGTATCAATATGCTTTTTGTGAATTTAGAATAATAAATTATAGGTACACTGAATATAAATAGAGTTGTTAGATAGATGTAGGCTATTCACCACTATTTTAATTTCAAAAGAAATAAGTCCAAAACACGTCGTTTTACTAAAGTCACAAAATAACACTCTGCTAGTGTTATTTTATGTAGTGGAATTAGTTAGACAACTTTAGCATTTTTACCACAGCCACGTCTGACTTCAAGGCTGGTTGAGCCTCAGCGTATCAAGAGGGTAGGGTAATATTTCGTACTTTACGCTTTCGACAAATATGTTGACTAACAAGGGTCGTACTAACGTACTTAAATTAGAGTCACATTCGTCCATATGGCATGCACCACTAACAAGGGTCGTTAGTTATTTTAGATTATAGTCGCTTTCGCCTATTCGGGCATGCGCTAAGGGTCGTGAACGCTGACCTCCTTTTATACTATTATTATTATTATTGACCAATCCAAATTTATCACTTGCGAGAAAGAATTACTGACTAATCAAAATCAAGCATCAAATATTCTATGCTGAGAGTTACGTAATCGTATAAACATGAAGACCAAAGAACACGACACACCCTGAAGAATTAATTCTGCAGATTTCCACACAAATACAAATAAAATGCTAACTACACAAGGTACCATACACTTAAGATATAAGTAGTCAAGCCTTGTGGACAAAATGTCAGATCAGTTAAAAATACGTCTCTTACAACATCCTTCGACAACACATCGTAGCGGTAAGACATAACATGTGCCTCGCATGAATGAACGATCAAATCACGTCTACCGAAATAAGTCCACATATCTGTGAATTAAAACTGGGACAGTTTAAGCGTAACACTTACATGTAACTAATGGGGTCATTCGTAATTGCATGAAATGCTCCCTTGATAAACAAAATACATGTTACGTTGGTGCAGTGTAAAGGCCATGCTGTAAACATGCTAAAGATGACGCCATGACCTATGCCAATTGTACCGACATAAACACTATGTTGTTTGCAGTTGGTCGCTTGTATCTCAGCCAGTTGGAGCCGATTAATATGCTAGTGCAAACGGTACGTTATAACCTCCTATACTCACTTCTCAAACAGGCTCTTTAAAAATGTATGCCAGTATCCCTTATTTTTGGTTCTGCGTGTCGATTCTCTGACACTTGCAAGAGCGTTTCCGTTTGCTGCACCATCACGGGCATCTTGGCTGTCGTCGTAACCAAATATGTTAGCCCCTTCAGAAACTTTCGGTGGCCTATCCTTTGCACCTGATGAATTCTCGTCATCGCTCTCGCTACTATCGCTGCTCTCGTCCGCCTGGCTCTCTTCCAACTGTTTAACTGATAAAATAAAACATGTGGTTAAAGGCAGAGACCACATTATAGATACAAGCAAAACTTGATTAAGCCCATTCTGAATTTAGCTGCTAGTGGAATATGCTGATTCTTATAGCGAACTAATCGATCTGTTTCTGTTATTACCTGAGAGTGCCTGACAGGTAACGCTTGACATGTGAGAATTAACAGAAGTTTACCAAGCGTGTGTAACAAGCATTTAGATTAGTTGAAAGTATATCATATGACGATCAAAATAGCTCCTAAAACAAGAAAGGAACAACTTATGTATTCATGCACACCGGTACTACGTGCTTTGACAATAGCTGTATACAATGATAAAGAAATGTATTTGTAATTGTAAGAATTGAAATGAATATTTTACAGGATTATTCGGGAAACCTGAAAATCGATTACATACTAAGCATGAGCACTTTGCTTCAATACGGCCTTTCATGCAATGAATAATCAAGTTTTAAGATTCATGAATTCTGTAAGTCATAAACTTCGGTTTTCTTAAATGTATGTCCCCTAGGGCAGGAACTTATGGCAGAGTAACCTATTAAAGCTTTATCATTAGTTTCTAATTCGACTCACCGTCTTAAGATCGTATCTCACGATAAGTATATTTTCGAAACATTCTGTGGCGTATTATTTTCTCGTATATCCTAATGTGATGCGCTTCAATTGTAATTTCCTTGGCATTTCTTTTTACGCTGTGCTCTTATTGCTTAATAGTAATCCCAAATAGATTCGAAGACCCCTTATCAAGATTTATCGTTCGGATTGATTGTGAAAAGTGAAAAATTTTAAGTTGGACGAGGACTTGGATCAACCAAAACGTTACTGTAATAATAAAGAAAATATTTAAATCGATTTATTACTTATTATAGTGGTTAATCATAAGTACGTATATAAGAAACACGGAGATAACTAGGAACGGATAATGAAATTACTAAATTATGTACAAGTATTACAACTGTGGGTGAAAATTGACACAATAAGTAGCTGAAAATAATTCCAACGGATTTCCCTCCCTCATTCCAAATAATTACTAATACTCCGAACCGATTTATATTGTGGGTTTCAAGTGTCGTGGTTTTCCCAAAAAAGGAAAGTTTTATTGGTAATTAATTTCATTAATTGTGGATGATGTCTTATTGTTTCCACATAATTATCATGTTTCGTTGGGTCTTTAAGTTCCTTGCTTGCATCAACCATAAATCTACTAAAGTTGGTACACCGCGAAGAACAGTGAATTAATAGTAAACACCTACCCATCTCTTGGCGGATCATTTCTACTGGATCCAAACGTCTATTGTCCTCCAGCAGTCTCTTGAAGAGGATGCTGAAAGCACTTCCCCATATGCCTGCAAAAACATCACAAGTTATACTTATTCAAAGTAGCATATACGACATTCGGAACACGTCATTAATTAGTCACTATGCAATTTATTGGAAAACATATGAAGATGTAAAGTCAACTCTAATTCTGACGTATTAGCTTCGATAATTATTTAAAATCACATAACAACACAGAACACGTTTGCCTAAATGCATCTCAGGATGAAGATTTCCTCTGTCATTCATTCTTTGGAGTCACGGTTGCTAGAGCTAGACTCAAAGTGTCGCGAGTTCGATAAGCGTCCAGGCCATCCTGGATCGACTGCCTCCGGGTGTCCTCGGGTAAGATATTAGTTCCCATTTCCTCTGCATGATATAACCAATGATGTGTTAAAGCCCAAAAAAATATTTTTAAAAATCCGTCATTCTTGTACATACCCAGTTGTTGTACTCGGTCTCTGTATCTTCATTGTCTTACAATTATATTAAAATAACCTTGCCAGTACTGTCTGGGTTTATTCTTCGTATATTTGTATCAATTAAAATTTGTATCTGTAACATTTGTGTTACAGTATTAAGGAAAAAGTATTGATTTTAATCCATCACTGCTCACCTTGAAGGAAGTGAAGTGGTGGTTCCTCGTATTGAGTGCACAGTTTGCCCATGAAGAATTTGCTTCCAAATAGTTCGGACCTCATGAAAGTACCATACTTTGCCATGCCAATTTCATAAGGAGAAAACTCCACCCATTCTAAAAACAACAATAGCAGAAATTATATTAAAATCTGAACTCCCGGCTTATAAACACTGTGATGATCAAAGTAAATGTATATACAACACTGAATTAACTTTAAAAATGTTTTTAAAAAATAGTTCATAAATTTGCATCCAGACTTCAAATGAGGATATAAAAATGATGATTAAAGCGATGCAATGTGCCTAAAGAGGGCGATATTTGTCTATATATGCCAAGTCATCTCGGAGCCCTTCTTGCTATGAGTGGAATCAGTCCCTTGCTTAGGAATGTTTATATTGTTACGTATCGGCTCGTTTAAAGTAACACAAAGAAAAGAGTGACTACAACAAGCTTTGTAAACTTTAACAAAAATAATTTATTTCCCTAGAAAACACGGTGAAAAGGTAAAAATATGAAACAAGACTTACGATTTACGAAGAAGACCCAAAAATTTGTTCTAAAATTGTGAAAACACATAAGTCCTGTGAATAAACAGTTCTAAATTGACGTAGTCTGAATCTCAATTAGTTCCAAGATGGCGGATGACGACGTCAGACGAAGGTTAAACACAAATGTCCAGAATTTTCACTGTGAATCACAATTTGTATTGTCCTGTTCCAATTTAGAATTAATTTCAGCAAATGTCTTTGTCCAAAGCCAGTTGTGTAGTTCTCCAGGGAAAATAATTGTTATTTAAAAGGTAGATGAAGTACAGCTATCGTCAATAACAAAACACATGTTATTCTTCATACGTACGAACGAACAACTCTTTCCAGCGCAAAAGAATACCTTCTTCTTAAGGTATTTAGAAACTCTATAAGATGTTACGATGTGACTCTCTAAGATGTTAAAATATGACTCTAGACTAGTTCGCAGGTACCTGAGTATTTTAAAGCAAACTCATACGTCATTTCATGTATACGCATGAAGAAATCGTGGAGATTTCGAAATATCGCCAACGTAGTACAGAATGTCAACAAGTATTATTAGTAATGACCGTGGTCACAACCAATCATTTACATAGCTATTTCCGACTGTTTACTTAATATGACAAAACCGTCATGCAAAAATCGTGCTTACGCGAGTCACATTTACGTTTTAAATAAACACGATGTTTCTAACAAAATATCAGACCCTTCGAACATAATCATCATCATAATAATAATTATATTTAATGATATAAAAATGAAATAAAAATGAAATAAAAGAATTAGAAAGAATTCAAATTTTAACACACATCTAATTTAACTACAGGGTCGTAACAATATGCATTGTCAGTACCTCTTACTTGATTACTAAACGCAATACGTAATCTGATTTTTTGCAAACAAAACTAATAACAGCCATGGACATGGGGATCTCACATATATAAATAAAAAGACATTACCTTGAAAACTTCTGGCGGAACGATCCTTCTTGACATGAACGCAAGTTAAAATAGGTAATGGGATCCCACCATCAGCAACTTTCTCTCTCATGTCCGTAAGTTTAGCATCCAGTCTCTGTAAAGCAACATTTATTCATCACGTCACCGTTTCGTCCATTTGCCATGCAGGTCCTAATGATTGTCATGGTGATATAATAGTACCAACATTCAGCTTAAAGGGACCAAGAATTCTTTTCACGGCCTTTATTTAAGTTATCTCGTGTTTGCTTCGTGGATAAGAATTTTAAAAATGACCAAGTGTACACATGTTAAGGTACATGTATTCGATTTTTCATGAAGAGCGTGAGAATCGGTTTAAATGTTATCCCAAGAATTGGCAATAAAATATTGTGCATGTAGAAGTGTTATTTCCAGTTTTCCAAAATATTACACATACATTGCAATAGTATTTATTGATATAAAAAGGCAAAGAAAGTTTTATCCGCAACTAAAATATATAGTACTCTGTATATATCAAACATGCTCGCGTCAAAACAAATCGAGGATTGTCACTTCTCGTACATCTTATTTGTCAAAAACAATATGTAATTCGTGGCTATTATATCTTGCGCATGCAATCTTCGTAAGTAGTTGTATGTGGCACTTGGGGGTTAGTGTGATGTACAATTAAAAATGGGGGAAACAATTTATAGAGTCAATGGGAATTTAATAAGGGAATGGTATGAAAGGAATTTACCATGGGAATGGCATTTTGGGGGTCAATGGGAAATTAACATGGGTGACGTCACGGTACTGAACACCGGGGAAAAATGGCAACAGTGTTACAAGTGGCTGACCTCCATTGCCAAATTACAATATCTTTTCGGTTGTTCTCGGTTTCCAAATTTATATAGATTAAATTAATGCAACAGTTTATTTGTTTGAGAAGTGCATTTCTAATAGATTAGATAATAGTCGAAACAAACTTTGTCTGCATTAATCGCCCTTTGAAGAACTGTCTTGACCATTATAAGTTACCACTGCATTGCTTGTTCGTTTGACTGATAGCTTGATTTTACAAAACTAAGGGAATTTAATTAATGTAAACAAGTGAATTATATTTTTCCTTGTTTGCCGGTTTCTTTCAGGAGGTATAATATATTATTATATGTCATATTGATGTTAGGGATACTATGCGCTAGAAAATCCGGGTAGGTCGTTGGGAATCCTTTATTTTTTGCTTGGTCCTAAACATCTTCCGTTGTGCTCGATACTTATTTCACGTGTTAAATACATGATGTAGATTCTAGAGAGTAGGACAATGAGGGCAATTCAAGTCTCAAGCCTTGTTATTTGGGAGATATTTTTCAAAACTGCTGGCTAATAATGTGTTTCCAGTTTTGATTCTATTGATAATTTTCTGGTCGTGTTTATTAGCCAGAATAGGTGCTTTTGGGCTCCTGGATACTTCTTTATGGGTATGGTAAAGTGTGCGACCTGTCTTTACTGTTATCCTATTCCTGTTGCCATTTTCCTATGATTTTCTTACTGATTATACTATAGATTTCTTTAATGCTGTACTGGAGTGTGGTTGAATTCAACACTTGGAGTTTAGTTTTGGCTGCTAGATCCGCTTTTTCGTTACCTGGCATGTTAATGTGAGATCGTACCCACATATATTTGATCTTCCTGTTATAGTTTTCCATGTATCGCAGTCACAGGTTGGTCTCTTTTACGAAGTTATCTCGGCTGGTAGAGATGCCGGATTCCAGTGATCTTAGGACACTAAGTGAGTAATTGATAATTATTGTTTTGCGGATGTTCGTGGATTGGACCCATTTATGGTACAGAACTCTGCTTTGTATATTGAGCAGTTGTCTGGACCCATTTAAGGGCTTCGTATCCGGCCCAGAACTCTGCTGTGTATATTGAGCAGTTGTCTGGGAGTCTAGCTCCAAACTCTATCTTTTCCTCCGTATTACTATAGCAGCTGCCGTTCTGTCAGGATTGTTTGATTTTGATCCGTCAGTATACATCTTAGTGTAATCATAGTACAAGTCTTCAATGGCAGAGAGTATTATTGATCTTATCTCTAAAGGTTTGTCATGTTTGGATTTAAGTTTTGTTGCGGATAAATTGATATGCGGTATGTTGCATGTTCATGGTATAGGATCAGGGTATCTAATTTGATCAGCTTGTACGTTTGCGATTTCAAAGGATTTGGTTAATTCATGAATCTTCTTTCCTCCTGGGTGATTCGGGACTAACTTACGGCTGTAGGGGATGTTACATCTTGCTATGCTAATTTTAGGTGGCTGAATATCTTCGTTCATTGGCATTCTTTCCGCAGATCTTAGTAATAATTCCTCCCTCCTTAGCAGAATTGGAGGTTCTCCTGTTAGGACCTGTAATTCTTCTTTAGAAGTATTTATATGCGTTCCTGTGCATATGCTTAGAGCCTTTGCTTGAATGTTATCTAGTTTATTCAAGAGACTTGGTTTTGATGAAGCATACACCTGGCACCCATATTCTATTTTAGATCTTATTACTGATCTATGTAGTGTTAGGTGCTTGTCCTGATTCGCTCCCCGATTAAGTCCTTTAATGTTTTTGAGGAGATTTAAGTCCAGGTTACATCTTCTGATAAGTTCTTGGATATGATAACTCCAGGTTAGATGTTCATCGAAATACATACCCAGAAATTTTGCAACTTTCTCAAATTTGATTTGGGTATTTTTGAAGTACATGACTGGATATTCTCTTTTAAACTTGGTCTTTGGTATAAACATTATTTCTATTGATTTCCCTTTTGATAGTTTAAAGCTCCACTTGTCAGCCCACCTTTCAAACTGATTTAAACTCGATTGGATTTTGCTGATCATTTTATTGCTGGAAGGATTACCTGCCTTCCATATGCCGCTGTCGTCCGCAAATTGTGATAAGTCTAGCTGTGTAAGATCGACAGCGCGCTTGAGGACGTTCATCATGATATTTAATAGAGTAGGGCTTAGGACACTTCCTTGTGGAGTGCCGTTTTCCAGTACATGGGAGTCCGAATATTGGTCACCTATTCTTTTCCTAATCGGTCATCCAGTGGTGCATGCGGCCATTGATACCGTAGTGGTTTAATTGTGCAATTAGGACATTTGTCCACTCTAGATCAAAGGCATTTTCTAAGTCGAGAAGGATCGCTATTAGATTGCGATCACTTCTTATTAGCGTTAAATGCGAGTTTAATGTTCGATTGCAGCCGTATTAATTGATCTATAATGGAACTTTTATTGCGAAAGTCGCTTTGGTTTTTAGAAATTAGATTATTGGTTTCCAAATGGCGTTTAAGTCTGTTGTTGATCATTGTTTCCGTCCTTTTACATATGTTATCTGTGATATTGGCCTATAGGAATTTAGTTCTGTAGGATCCTTTCCCGCTTTTGGTATTGTGATTACGATTGCTTGCTTCCACCTGTTGAGGATTTTTCCAGTTTTCCAAGATGTGTTAAGTCCAACATTATAATCGTCATGTATTCCGGTAGATATCATATCCTAGAATATCTTTTCCTGACGAGGTTGTTTTCTTTCTTCTCGATGTAGTTCTCCACTCATGTATGGTTAATTCCATGTTTAGAGGATTACGATTGTCTCCCAAACCGGTGAATAGTTGGGGGTATTTCTTTTAAACCAAGTTCCGATGTATCTGAAACTTGGTAGAATGATTTTTGTTACTGCTCATTCCCGCAAAATATTCGGCTAGTAGGTTGGCTTTATCCTTGTTGGAAATCGCACCAGTAATATTAGGCGTTGGTTGAATCTATTTGCCTTTCACTGCCTTTATTTTGTTCCAGACCTGTTTTGCATTGCTTCTAAAGTCTAGAGATGAGCAGTAATGTTGCTAGGTGTTCTTCTTTGCAGTGCGAATAGTTAATTTAGCCGATTACTCCTTGTTTTTGTATATTAGGAAATCTGAGGAAAGGCCGGTGTGCTTGAATCTGTTCAAGGCCTTTTTTCCCTTAAGAGCTTGTTTGCATTCCTCGTTCCACCATGGTACAGACTTTTTGGATATATGGTTATCGCTTCCTCCCGTCCTGGGGATGTTCAAAGTTTCCGCGGATGAGAGTGTTTCTATTACGTTTTGGTTGTAGTTGTCTATATCCACATCTTGAAGTTGCTCTAGAGTTATGTCTTCAAGTGTAGACCTGACTGTTAACCAGTCAGCCTTGTCAAATTTCCACCTTGGCAACCTGATGGTGTTAGTAATTGGGATAATTAGGTTGAGGTTGATTATTATAGGGAAATGATCACTTCCTAACGTGCTGGTTTGGTCAGCTTCCCAGTTGGCCAGTTCAGCTAATTTGGGTGTACAGATTGTAAGGTCTATAGCTGCTAGTAAGCCGTTTTCCGGATTAATCCTTGTACAGTCTCCATCATTTAAAATTACTAGGTCTGAGTCACAGACCCATTCTTCTATTAGTTTTCTTCTTGTATCCCGATGCTTGCCTCCCCATCGTTCACTGTGAGCGTTAAAATCTCCACATATGATATAGTCTGTAAAGTTGTCTGACAATTGATTGTACATTTGGGTTGAGGATGGTATGCTACTCCCAGGGTCACAAATGTTAACAATTTCAATACCTGATTGTCCTGTGTGGATTCTAACGGAATGGAATGCAAGTGAATCTGGCTTGTTGGAGTCTGATTGGGTAAGTCCTATTGTGGAGTTGGGAATGGAGTCGTTAATATAAATGGCCAACACTCTCCTTTCTAAAAAATATGTTCAATTCTGGAATTAACTAACTGAGTAACCTGGGATTTTTGGTGAAAATCTAGTAGCACTAGACAGGAGTGTTTCTTGCAGGCAGATGATGTCTGGTTTAATGTTTTCTTTGTTTATTTTGATTATTAATTCTTGATTATTGTTCATTAATCCGCGGCAATTCCACTGCCAAATACTTAGCGATTTTTTTTTAATTATCTTTTTTGTCCATATTACATTTTGTGACATATAGTTTGCCAGTAGTATAGGTACATTGATATACGAGTTATATATGAGACAATTAGTTAAATTTACTGAGGTATTCTTCTAGAAGTTCTAATAAAAGTCTAAAAAAGTTATGTTTATGACAGCTACTATAAATTCTCCGATCTATTTAAGCATAACGCTGAGCGCGAAATGATCTATTCTTCTAATATTATCATTTTCTTTGACCTTGGTACTATAATCGTTGCTTGTAGTGATATTTGTTACATTAGTTATTTGGGTCAATGCGGGTATGGGTTCCTGACATCTATTGATATTGCTATCACTTGAGATGAGTTCCTGAGTATGGGTATGAATGAAATACTAATATCTTTTTGTATTGCTTATTTCCCCCATCCTTTCCCTATTTCTTGGTTGCATTGCTGTGGTTATTGTCCTCTTGTTTTTCCGTACCATTGGCTTGAGTGTTAGGCAGATGATGATCTTTTCCGGGTCTCGTGGATGGCAGAGGGGTTCCCACTGCAAGTTTAGTAATGACATGCAGTGAGCCATTTGACGTTACAATGGTTTGAGATCTCTTTTCTTGGTTGACTTGCTTCACTGCGAATTTCGCCTTTTGATACGGTAAGTGGTCCGTTTACATGAGGTGGATAATTTCTTTTTCCATGGTGGTGTATATACAGTCATCTGATTTGGGGTGGTGCGGTTGTCGGCAGTTTGCGCATCGTGGTACTTAGAATATGCATTTGCCGGCATAATGGCCGCCACAGGTGTTACACCTTGTTTTGTATGAGAATATTCTGGTTTGGTGACCCCATGCCATGCAGTTGCTACAAAATCTGGGTTGTTAACATAATTCTCCAGTTTGTAGAAATGTTCATTAGTACCGAATCTGACAAGCAAGGGTGGGGTTGATAAGAATTCAGCAAGTACTACTGCAGTTTCTTGACCACGGCTATTCTTGAGTCTGAATGATTTATTCATGTTAGCTCCTTGTCGTATCAGTTCTTCAGTGATTTCAGCATTGCTTATTTGGATGTGTCTTCTACTTAGTTTGAATACCTTTGTTTATGTAGGTAGTTGATATATTCCAATTCTTTTCTTTGTCATAGAAAATCTGGATAGGTTACTGGGGACTTAATTGAGCGTTGAGGTGCTCCTATATTTCTGGTACTTAGGGAAGTCAGTGAATATGTGTATCAGGTCGTCTGTTAACAGGCAGTATGGGCACTGGTTTCCCCTTGGTGTGTCTTTAATGAGATATTTCCCAAAACTATTAGCAAGTACTGTTGTTCCTGTTCTTATTCTTTTTATTATTTTCTGGCTTGCATACGTTTGAACTTTTGGGGCTTTGATGTTTCGCTTTACTTTGGTTCGTGTTCTGTATAACGTTCTTCTTTACTGCTTGCTTCTCATTCTAATTGCCATTTATTATTAATCATGCTTCTAATTAGGCTGTCAAGTTCATGTACACTATATTGAATATTGACTGGCTGATCTTTTGATAGATTTGCTTTGGCTTTTTGGTCTGCCTTTTCATTTCCGGATAGGTGATATGTGATGCTACCCAAAAAATTCCACACTTTGATATTTTCTAGTTCTCCCATTAATTGCATGGTTTCTTGCAGAAAGTTTTCTCTACTTTTAGAATTTCCTGTTATCATTGACTTAAGGACGCTCAGCGAGTCCGTGATCATTACGATGTTGTTAACTGATGGTTGATCTTTTATCCATCTTAGTGCTTCCAGTATTTTCCCCAAATTCGGTTGTATAAATGGAGCATCCGTCAGGTAATCTATCTCCCAATTCTGTATTTCTATCCGGAATGATTATTGCTGCTGTTGTTCTATTCAGATCTAATGATTTTGACCCATCCTTATATATTTTAGTACGACTGGTGTATGTATCCTCGATTATGGATTTAATGTTCGCCAAAATTTCAAGTGGTTTCTGCTGTTTCGTTCTAAGTAGTAGTGTTTCAAGGTTCATGATAGGGATTTTGTTTTTCCAAATTTAATCTGTTTGGCAGTGTTGATATCTCAAGTTCCTTGCATAGTTCATTAATGAATCGAGCCGTCTTTGCATTTCTTCTCATAAGGTCGATTATGTCGTCTTCCAAAGCCCGTAATCCATAAGAATCGAAATACTCCACACTGTGATATTTGGGAAAGTAGACGGCCACCCAGTGGGTTCCTGGTATATGACTGTCGTCGGTGTTGATGACATAAGCTTGAATTTCGTTAGGTTTGCGTTGAGGAAGTTCATCTTATGCGCACACAATTAGATTCCGAAAATATGTGTGCGAATTGATTGTCAAAAGGCAATGAAGATCCCAGGTATCCATTTTGCTTTTAATTTTCACAGGTAATGACAAGTCATCAATTCAGTCCTGACTCTTTCCTTGAAAATCTCTGTCGAGTAAATGGCTCTACGCTTCGTCTGCGTACTCTGTGGAAATAGAGATTCGATGCGTTGGATATCCAAAGAAGAAAATGGTGCCAAGGAATAGTCACGCAAGTCTTTATAAAACTGACGCAACACTGCTTCTTCCAAGATGAGACTACAAGCGTCATCCAGATACTCTTCCAATTTTTCTTATCTTTCCATTATGATGATTTATCATGATGAATTTGACTGAGATGATCGTTTTGACATCCATAACCATGTTTGTTGGTCAGCGCTGTAATTTTTTCAGCCAGGTGCTTAGAAAAACAGGAGACTAAATGTTCTTGTTATGACGTCGTCTTTGTCTTTTTCTTTTGCTTTTAGTTCAAGTTCAAAGACATCCTCGTCCCCCGACTCAAAAGAGGCTCCACAGTCCATTTTGGGATAGCTTTTAATAGTCTAGAATCACTTCTCTCAAACTGTTGACTTGTAGAGTATTGTCAGATTCTGTATACAAGACGACGTTCACCGTGTTGGGTAGAGCTCATGCAACCTGAAGTTCCACATGAAGTTGGCCGGATTTAATAGGGTGGAAATATCCCTCATCGCTGCCTTGGTCTGGAGTGAAATTAAAAGCCCGCAAAAGCGTAACCTCCTGACAATCGTCATACGACATGCCATAGCTGCTGTTGGTACCTAACTGTCCGTTGGCTTCGTGCAGGGACAAGGAAGATCTCAAGTAATTCATCTGCTCAAAGTTAGGTTCGAAGGGTCTGGTACACAAGGTGTGGCCATCTGGACTGACTCCTATCTTGGACACTTTGTTGTGCTTGAAGTCGAAAGAATTTTGAGTGATGACTCTGTTGAGGGTTTCATCGCTGATGATGCCAATGATCAAACGTTTCGGTAACTGTCCTTGAAGCAGATGATCTTGGATCTTCGATCAGAATCCGGCGTCAATGGTGAAGGTTTTCACTTCCACTCGTCGTATCGGATACTTACCGTTCCTTCTGCTCAAAGTATGACTGATGTCATTTCCCACTTTGGGAAACACTTCCACGCGTAGCACGTAACTATCCATGCTGCTGCTGACCATATTGTTGCCTAAATACAAATCCTCTTCGCTGAACAACGAATGAAACAACAATGGTATGCAAACTTTGCGTAGACACTTATATTATTTGGGTCCCACTAAAGGAAGGTAGTGACAGTGCGGAGACCATCTAGCATGCTCCAGGTAATCCGTGGCTGTCTGCTCCGACACGTGTAGTGACACACCTCAACTGAAGTACTTGATTTTGTCTCCTTCTCCCAAGCAGATAAATCCAGCTCTGGCTAATTCTTCGGGTGTAGGTCCTCCCAGATATCTTGGCCCTGTTCCTTTGGAATCAATTTTCAAAGTTGCAGTATCCCCTGGCAAAGCCACAGGGAACGAGTTTTTTTCTTTGACGAGTGCATTTCGATAAGGTGGATTCGATACCCGAAGTCACTACTGAGATCCTTACGATGGTAGACTCACTTTATCACTTTTACAAATAAAATTAAGTGGCCGTGTAGCATCCAGTTCGTTTAATGGTGGACGGAAATAAACAGCATCACTTTCGCATGCGTAAGGTTTTACATGCATAGCATCACTTTCTATGGTGGTCCTAGTGGTAGTAGTAGATACGTGCCCGTATCGCAGGGTACGGTCGATATAATCGCAGGGCACAGCATCGCACTCGAGTTTATCACAGAACTTGAACCCCTCGCTCGCTTGTATCTGTATGAAATAATTTATCTGTTTAGGTCTTGGAAGTCTACATTTTTATACGCTGGCCAATATCTGCGTGTCCGTACGGTAAAGTGATGAGGTTGGGACGTCGCACTTGCTTCTGGTAGACTGTTTGATACATTTTTTTTCAAGGGTCTGCTGACAATGTGGTGACTGGATAACTGTGCCATCATGTGCGGTTCGTAGTTGGTCACGCTAAAGTGTTGATCCTCTCCAGACTGCAAAGCTTCTTTCAGCACACCAAAGTTCACCACTTGACTCGTTCGATGAATTAGCATCAATTATTAGACTTGGAGGTCGGTGTGCAATTCACCTAATTTGTCTCAATATTCGTAGCCGCAAATTTTGGGGCCACCGCTAGAAAAACGCAGAATCTTGCTTTCGGGGTACTCGTCCGCACATACTCCTGAACGGTCTCCTTCGATCTCAGGTTGAGGATGATCAGAGTGATGGATGAAGATGCATCTGTCCGTGTCAAACTACAGGACATGGCCTCCTAACTGATGCAAGGCTACGTACAATTTTAAGCGAGCATGGACCGTCATGTAGGCAGCAATGATGGCATTTCTTAATTCGTCGGTTATAAAACTCAGGTTCTTCTTCGTAATTGACTAGGATCAGATCCTGACCAACGACGTCCACGTGTTTCATATATTTTCTTTTCTCGTAAATCATGTCGTAGTAGCGGGAGGGCTCTGTCAAGTACTCAGTTTTGGGTAAACACGGACATTGTGCCTTTTTTCCCCACAAGCATTTTAGCCTGACATTAGTAAACGAACGTCTTCCTTCCATTTTCGAGACTTGGTCTAAAGGAATGCCTTCTTTGGAACGGTGCTCCTTTTTTGAATTTCTCTTGGTCTTAGGGAGTCTGGTATCAGGAAGGATACCCGCTGGCTTCTTGTTTGAGTTTCCAAACGGCATCGACGTAACCGGAGAAATTGCCTTCCGAGTGTCGTCGTACTTTTGGTACTTTTCTGTCTTGGGAAAGTTGAAAGTTTCATACACTTCCAACAATTGGTGTACCAGTTCCAGAACTCGAAACAAGTACACGCTGAAGTATGTTTTGTCGAAGCCCGTTGTTCCTGAATGTGATGACACATATGCATCACTCAATCATCATGGGATAAAAGTGATTTAAGTTTTACTTGATTAGGCAATCTTTGAGTAGTCATTCTTTTCTAGATACGTTGATGACCCTGAAAGGGAGCGTTGGGTGTTTGTTTTTTCCAAATCAAACTCATGAACTGGAGGTATTGAGCTTTAACTGCCTTATACCCTTCCTACGGCCAAATACTACATTTTCACCTGCTACTGCCGATGATTTGGTAGTGATCGCTGCTGTTTTGTTAGTCTCTATAAACCCTTTTGTCCTTATAAACATTTCACATATCCTTTTCCATACCTACATGCAGTAGTGCGTACTGAGGTCAACTGGAACAGTGTTACTAATCCACTGCCCGATTCAAGTCACCCACATGTAACACTATTGCCATTATCCCTAGTGTCCAGTACTGTGACGTCACCTATGTTAAAAATTCCCACTGAACCCCAAGTGCCATTTCCATGTCAAATTCCCCTTATACTATTCTAACCTTAAATTTCCTTTGACCCTATACATATTTTCCACCATTTTCAATGGTAAGTCCCATAGACCCGAAAGTGCCACATACAACTACTTTCCTAAAATATCCACAAGAATTATACATGTAGCATGACAGAAATATGCACATAAATGCCACATAAGACCTACCCCTTTCAATAGCGTCTCTCCAATCATATGACCAAAGAAGTCTGTAAAGCTAACAGGTTGTCCCCTGCTCCGTTTCAGCATTATTCCGTCCACATAGCGGTAGATGCTCTGGGGAGTCATCAACCAAAGGGGACTTAATTCGATGTTTTTTTTAACCTCCTCTTGTATGTCTCCAGGATTCATATTTGGCCAGTCAGGGTGAGAATAGAGATTAGAAATATGCCTGCAAGACAAAGAAAACGCAATTATAAATAATAATGGCATGTACTTGTTATACTATATCCAATTCATTACAGCCTGAATGCATCTCAATTGTTTTCTTTTATTAAATACGTCAATAAATCAAATAGCTACAGACATACAACGATAAATAAAGAAATTTTGGAAACTTTTTAAATTTAGGGATAGAATGACTGATATCAAGCAGAAAATAAAAACGTAAGAAAATTGCAATCACATTAGAACGAAAATATTATTGCAAAAATATTTAAACCATACCAAAATTCGACTAAAGCGAATTTAACACAACAACGACGTTATGAAGTTTACTGTACTGTTATGCCACATCTAACCACCTATAAAAGCAAAATATGCTGTACAATTATTTGATTTATTTTTTATGGATTCATCTGCTCTCAAAATCTCAAACAGCATACCAAGAGGAACCCGACAGCCCGCAGAGGTACGTAGTACATTGCATTATCCCCGAATCGGCCAGGGCTTTTAGCACACCACTTAGTCCAACCATCGCCCGGAAGCCACCTCCAGACCCGATCACGCTGACTGTGGGTACCTTTGTAAATTTGTATTATTCATATTAAAGAACATAGATTACATAACAATACATATATGTTTGGAGAGGGCTTTATTGGCCCAGTGAGACCGCTGTAACGAGACTGACAAGCATTTGTCTCAACTAAAAAATTATAATATCTACCACAACACACAAATCTAATGATTAGAGACTTTTAACGCCGCGTTTCTTCTTGAGACGCCTCTTCAAAACATAAAATCAATGTATTCAAAGTTGCAATAATTAAACAGTTTGGATGGAACAAAGGCAGGCTATACAAAGGCAGTAAACCGTTACATACATCACGGATATATTCTTTATATAAATGTAGAAATCGATTCAATAGTAACTTTTAAGTCACATCTTCCGCATGGTTAAAATATATTAACTGTGTTAGCGATGTGGATAAGTAATGTACGGGTGAAATTCCTTTGTACCTCTTCAATACATTCTGGTCCTTTATCACCTAAAAGCTGACGCATAGCTTCGTATACTTTCTCTCTGCGACGATATAGAAACGCCTTTTCGTCATCACACAAGGCTAGACTGTATCTCAATGTTGGGTCTTTGCTTTAAGATAAAACAAAAAAGAAATCAAAGCTGGTGCAAACTTTGTATTTATTTAATTAAAATTTCGTAAGGACATGTGTTATTATTAATAAAACTACAGATACCTTTCTCGTGCATTTAAAATAAAATGGGTTTCTTTTCCTCGGTAGAAAAGAGAGAAAGAAACTAGTGCTCCTTTATATCAACATGTCAAGGGAAAAAGTGTATTTCATTTTGAATAAATGCATACATGACGTGTTTTGAAATAAATTATTTCTTTTTATCATTATTATACATGATGGCGCTCTACATGCAAAAAATATTACCTAAGTATATAGGTACTCTCTTTTCCAATTTTGGAAAAGAACCCAGCCAAGTGAATTCTAAGTTCTTGTATATAATCTATTGGATAAACCCACCCATCGTACTTTTAGGCTGCTGTTTAAACTTACTTCCAAAACCCCACCCAAATATATGTTTAGCTGTTGTTTAAACTCATTTTGATAAAACAAACAACGAAATGTACGTTCAGCTGTTTATAAAATCTTCTGGAAAACATCACAACCAAATGTATGTCTGGCTATTTTCAAATCATTTGGAACACCTACCAAAAATATGGTTAGTTGTTGTTTAAACTCATTTGGAACACCCACCCAAATGTATGCTTACTTGATGTTTAGAATCTATTGGGTAAAAGCACCCAAATGTATGCTTGATTGCTGTTTAAACTCATTTGGAAAACAACCCACCCAAATGTACGCTTAGTCGTTGTTTAAAATCATTTGGGAAACAACCCACCCAAATGCAATTGTAGTTTTTGTTTAACCTCCTTTCGAAAAAAACGCACCCAAATCTACGCTTACTTTCTGTTTAAACTCGATTTGAATAATGTGTGTTTAGTTGTTTTTAAACATCGTTTAGTTGCTGTACCCACCCAAATATAGGCTTACTTGTTGTTTTTTTTAAATTCTTCCTTTTAATACAATTTCACCTTTAATATAAACTAATCAGTTCGGTGAGGTTGTATGTGTATAAATACATACAACGTCATACTTACTCGTATTCTGTTTTCATTTCTAGATCGATTTCTGATACCTGAAAATTAATAAGCAGGATGAATGTTGACTTAAATCATGTATATATCTTCCATGTGTAGACTATTTAGTAGTGTAAATTAAAATTATATTTTCCTACAGCTATCTCTCTCTCTCTCTCTCTCTCTCTCTCTCTCTCTCTCTCTCTCTCTCACACACACACACACACACACACACACACACACACACACACACACAAACAATTAATTTTCATGTCGTCAACAAGGTTTGAATGATGATGGCTATATAAAACAAAGTTTGATGGACAGCAGTCTGTAATATTGTTGCTAATATGCAACGAAGATTAACTTCAGATATCGAAATTATATTGCTACAATTTTTTTCTTGCATGTAATACTAACTTAAGGAAAATAAACTCTTCGGTTCGATTGACACAGCTATACACGTTTCTATTTCGTTTGTTTCAATATCATGAATTTAAGTAAACAGCAACAAATAATGCAACATACTGGGGATAAAACATTTCATGAAGAACAAATTTGTAGAGTATTTCTGTTAACGGAATGTTATTTCCATTCACTTACATATGTCCGATAAAATTCGGATTATTTTAGTCTAAACCGGTGTATAGCAAGACAAGTGCGAATACACGCCGTGAACACAGCACATGTGATCATTTTGGATGATCGGAAAGGCACCCAAGCACACGTAGACTGACACGCGAAGTGAATCATTTATACATCTTGCTTCCTAAAAAGAAGGCTAAAGTATTCAATATGACCTGAACTTACAATTATGTTAATTTTGAGTTAACAGATGACTTTCTACATCTGTACCATGGAGGCAAGTGCCTTATAAACAGTAACAACTCGGTGCAGTAAACAATACGTCCATGTTTTCTAATATCGGGTCCGTAAAGCAACAATAAGAGTGAAAGCAGTAGGTTTCCTAAGACTTACGTGACAGCAGTCAATTAACTTTTGAGTTTGAAGTATGGAGACAAATAGAAAGTAAAATGGGTAGACCAGTAAGATAAGAAATGTATGATTTCTTCCGGTAGGAACAAAAATATCGGGATATAGTATTATACATAATGTGCATGGCTTAATTAGGTTCTTACTTACGTTATTAAAGACAAGTGTTTTCTTCACCCAGGTATATTTTTCCAGTGGATTTATCTCTATATTCATTACTCCTAGAGTCTCATCATATACATAGTTGGCTTCCATCAGTTTCACCTCTGAAATAAATGTTCTGTTACTACGAATCATCTATTATCTTACATAAGTATTTATGCGTACGTTTCTCATGTATAATGTTTATAATAAATCGCAAACTTTTCGCTAGCATTCACTTCTGATGCGCATAAAGAGAACACTGACTCAGGAAAAATATTTCTTACAATAACGACAAGAACGCAAGACAGAAGACATTACGTACATCACTGCTACATTTGTAAAAAAAAAAGTCACAAAATGAACTTCTTTCATTGGCGAAAACTTAAAGCTACATATTATTGTATCCAGTAATGAGACCACAGGACATGGATAGAGAAATAAATAATTAGTGTCATACAGTATTAATACTCTTTACGTTATTTCGTCTATAAATAGCTGTAGAAACGTAATTTTATTGATAGACTAAGCAAATAAATACCAAATCATTAATCTGTGGTTTATATATACAAGATTCACTCAATACAAGACCCTTCATTATAACACCGTTATTGTTATACAGTACCGGATTAAAACCCTGTGGAGGCCCCTAGGCAGTCGACATCTCGGCCCCCCCCCCCCCCAGCAAATTATCTCCTAAAACTTCAAGATCAAATCAATTCAATATTATTTTGATCCGTTGTCGCGGGGCCCCTAAAAGGTGTGGGGCCCATAGGCCGGTGCCTACTCTGCCTATTGGGTAATTCGGCACTGTTGTTATAATGTGGATATGGTTATGGATCAGATTTCATTATGAGCGAAATTATATACATCACGTACATCATTATAAGGCGGTCTCACTATTCACCATATTATATGCCTCCTAAGAGGAAGCATTATAATGATGGAGTTGTTTGTGTGTGTGTGTGTGTATTTTATTATATATATATATATATATATATATATATATATATATATATATATATATATATATATATATAATGAAGCATATGAAATGAAACACTCTTAGCGATGTAGATTACACAAATCAGATATTCCTCTTACATCAAAATAATCATACACATTTTAAGGTGAAATAGAAATAACTAATAAATCATTTTGTGCAGTTTCTTTCCTGCGTATCAACACGAACACACTGGCGGTTAGTAATTTCCTTCGTGCGTATCAACACGAACACACAGGCGTGTTAGTAATATCCTTCATGCATATATAAATGAACACACTGGCTTGTTATCTGAGTTTTCCTATGGTCCACTTATATATAATTGGACATGCAAACGTGCACATTGTAAACATACCCATTATATTTGCAACGTTTTCATCCAGTAGGAATGTGAAGGTCTCGTTCCATTCAGGGTTAACCTGATTGTTGATTGTCTTAGTCCTTTTCCGTCCATTTGGAGCAGATCTGACTGTCAATGCAATGTAAGGATCTGGTGTGTCCACTGCAAAAACAACATGGTTTAATTATTGCTATATCTCAACGTTGGACGTTACACAAAATTTGATGACGACAGCATTTCTGGTGAACAAGGTCTCGGTCAGATGAATTAGATCTACAAGAATGCGTACATGTTCGCTTCCACTACGTCCAAAAAATGACAACGATAAAAAGAAATAGACCTATACCAGTCAATATACAGATTACTTAATATATACTGCATATAATAATAATAATAATAATAAATAATAATAATGAGGACTTTGTATAGCGCCTAATCTTTAGAAACTCTAAGCGCTTTACAACATTTGACAACACTTAAAAGACATATATAATGATATGATTACAAAAATAAAAACAAACACCATATCATATACTATATCTGGCGTGCTGCTTTTGTTCGCGGAGACTGAAGGAGGATCACAAGCGTGAAATTATAGCAGCGAAATCCACTGGCATGAGATAACATTGACGTTGATAGTAAAGACATAAACGAGCATAGTAAAACGTAATTCCATTCAAAGCATACAATGCTTTGGTTCTAATGGCAGCAGAAGACCATGTGGCCAGCCTACTGAAGAAAATAGCTTGGCTAAAGCAAGAGAAAAGTTAAGGGAATATTCAGTGAATGACCTCTTAACGTACCATAGTCCTTCCAACCTTTCGTTATTTTGCGTCCACATAAAACTTTGACAGTAAGAATCATGCATCCTTTATGCTCAACCTGCAAGATAAAAAGAGCAGCCTATATTAGACACAGAACAGATAAATCTGAAGACGAAGATATAAACGAGAGAATTTCTCTCTTAAAATGCAACTGAAAATCAATTCAGTTAATATCAATTCAAGTATCATTCGCCATGGAATTTACAATTAAAGCATCAATAACAAGATAATAAATACCTGCGAGAAATAAGAGCAGAAGTATAAGCGTCTGTGTTTGGACTTTTAACGTAGCTTTAACAATTTAAATCTTATGGCTACGATGTCTGCAGTGTTGCAGTTTATAGTGATGTCTAGTACTGAGGAGTCATGTCCCAGACTTGTGGCATCATGTCCCACCTAGTCACATTATCCTAACACCATGCGGACTAGTCGTAACACTGGCCTTTTGAGCGCTAAGTGAGGCAGCTGTTAGTACCATTTTTATAAGATTTTGATATAACTCGGCCAGGATCCGAACCGGCGATCTTCCGCATCCTAGGCGGTCGCTCTAACAACTTAGGGGAACTGAGCGGGGCAGAATTATGATAAACGGTTCAGGAAAAAGCTTACTTTATATCCTTATATACCGACCTTGGACTTATGGGCTACACAAAATTTATCATTTTTCAGCACCAGATAGGCTTTATATTGCAGCCAGTAGATTTGGTCCAGGATAAACGCTGGACAACCTCGGTAGTAACTATTGACCTACGGGAAGTTACTGGCAAGCTTTCTCACACACGCAAGCTGGCCAAGCCGAGACTCAAACCTGTGCGGACAGAGGTGAGATGTAAATGATCTGTGAAGACAAGCTACTGAAACCACACGCCTACCCGGGGCACTTCAATATGGTTGACAACTTATCATTATTATTATTATTATTATTATTATTATTATTATCGCTGTGTGTATACATAACGCTTGTTTAAACACTGCCCTGTAACTGGTGATATACATTTTATTATTGAGCATTAGAGAAGCAGTGCGGTTTACATACAGTTCCTCTCTTCAGCAGCTAAGAGGCATTTCTTACCTCGAATATCTGATACGGATCAAACCTGAAACCAGAAGAATAAAAAGGACACTTTATCGCTAAATATTACAGGATATATATCTTGCATAGAAATAAAAACATCGATGCATTCATGAAAGAAAAATGACTCATGAGAAAACCATTCATACAGCGAAACATTTCAACTCTGAATCAGCCTTTGTCTTTTATGAATAAAATAACGTACACTGTAAAATCTATTCCTTTAGTTGCAATCAACAAAAATATGTTTCTATTCTATATATATGTTATTGATATCTGTGTAAAATCTAAGTTTATTTTCTGCAGGGACTAATAATAAGGAACCTTTGAAATTTAAGTTGCTTCTTTCTGTTTTTTATTGTCCTACGTGCTTATTAATCATATGAATGTTATGGCTAGCCTGTAATGACCCATGGATCCTTTCAAACATGTAACAGTCTCGTGTTTTCATACCCCTTCTCACCTGTACACTGCTTCAGATTTCTCTTGTGGGGTTACGTCCTTACCATTTGTTCTGTGGTTACAGTTGAATATCATACATTTTCACTTGATATTGTCAGTTCTATATGCATAAAGGTTCATTGATTAAGGTTTCATATCGCTTTGTATATCTTTGTATATCTTTGTATATCTTTGCCATTAGTTTTTCCATATACAAAAATCGATTGCTTTAATGATAATGTCATGTGATATTATTAATATGGTGTCTTACTATTTCAGCTGTTCAGTGTTGCTGGACCTTTTCCGTAATGTAATTTTTCTTCCGTTTATTCAGACAGTGAATATATAGAATTCAAGTTTACGTGCATTGAATGTCTTCTTTATTACATTTTGATAAAAATTTACCTCGGATCATGTACTGGTAGACACATTGTTCATATTACCTTTGTCCAGCAAATAAAACAACCCAAATTAAACATCTTTCCTCGCGAAGTATTATTGTGGGTCACAAGTCCTCTCTTGCTCGCGTCTGCCACTGGCTAAGTTTTGTGCGCATTTCGCGCCCATCTCCAAACTCGTAAACAAAAAGTATGTATAGTTATAAAATAAAATGTTTTATGATCTAAACATGATAAATATTGAAAAAGAATGACATATACATGATATGTTTTGAATACATCCAAGATGACTGAGAGAACAGTTCACAGAACAGATTTTGAAAAAAACAATTTCATTTGTCTTCTGATATTTTAAACGGCACTTTTAACACACTATTAGCTGCATGATGCAGAGGAAATAGGAGCTATGTCATTTTCCCCAAAACACTCCGAGGCAGGCAATATGGGCTGGTAGTGACGGGTATGGAACCAGCAACTCTTGGATTACGAGTCCGACGATCCATCATTTGAGTTACAGCGACTCTCAATTTTTCCTTTTTCATCCTGCTTACAGGGAAAACTGTGCACAAATTCTACTCTGTTAGGTGAAATATTTAGAACGCTAGACGAAACAGATCAGTCCCGAATGCTATGTGGGCGGGCACGTATCAACATTGGCATTTCTTAGCTGTTAGGTTTTATCAAGCGTTAAGATCAATAACAACTAACCTCGGTTCTCAAAGAACAGCTGCATGAAAAATCTATCTCTTGTGTTATTTTTGTCAGCACTTGACCAGGAGTTTGCGATTATCTTAACTTTGGGATGACCAAAACCCGAGCTATGTGTCGAGTCGTGGTAAAAGAACCTACAAACAGTTATAGGCATAATTGGTAAATAAAAGACATTACAGTCATTTGCAAATGGATTATCATGAAACGGGATGGATAAGAATGCGAAACGTTTTCTCATGAATTTACTTTCTTAGAAAAGAATTACGTAGTTATACAGTGGGTGTAATCCGGATGCCTACTTATGATTGCATACTTCCTGCTAAGAAACGAATGTGCATCTACATTCTGTACGTATGATCTATGTTCTTTCCTTTGGATAATTTCAAATCGTTGAGACAAGTAAATGTTCACATACTTTTAAATTTTGCACACTTTATTTTCCTTTTATGTGTTAATTTATGTGTTACTGAAAAATTAGATGAGACTAAAGAAATTCTTGTAAAAGGTAAACACTGTATTCATGTTCTATTTTAACAAAAATGTGGATAATTCTTGAAGAGTTTGCTGCGTTTCTAATGTTCGTTTTCACAAAGGCTGGCGAATGTAGAGTTTGAACATGTGGATATTGTTCAGTCCAAACATTACAGTAAATATATTCATTTATAATGCAGACAAGGAAATAAATATCTTTCCTTGTAAACATATGTTAGGCATATTGAAAACTTAGATATGTGTGCTTAATTTATATTCACTGTTTTTCTCTTGCGTAATTTAGCAATGGGTATGCTCTTTAGATTTATAAACAAAACAAATTGTTTCGCAGTCTACTTTTTTCTTATATGAATTGCTTGTTCCAGTATCCGCAACATGTTGATATAGGCTGGTTGAGACAAAATACATTTAAAGGTTTAATTCATGTAGAAACAGCCATGTAGAGTTTTGCAAACACAACGGTTTTTGTGTTTTATTTGTTTGTTTTGTCTATGTTTTGTGTATGCCTTTGAAAAAGACTCGTTAAGAGTCGAAAGTGCTCAGGCTAGTTAGATACTATATAAAGAATACAAATCATATGGCGAATAACAGCCCTTTCAAGCGCACTGGATCCAGCAAGGGATCACGTGTGTCAGGGATTGATTGAGATAAATGCAATAAACTGACGACGAACAGTGCAAAACTAGTATCTAACTAGCCTAAGCACTTTCGACTCTTAATGAGTCTTTCTCAAAGGCATATACAAAGCATAGACAAAACAAACAAATAAAACACAAAAACCGTTGTGTTTGCAAAACTCTACATGTTTCAGTATCCGCAACAAGTTGATACAGGTTAGTTGAGACATAATATATTTAAAGGTTTAAATCACGTAGAAACAGCCATGTAGAGTTTGGCAAACACAACTGTTTTTGTGTTTTATTTGTTTGTTTTGTCTATGTTTTGTATATGCCTTTGAAAAAGACTCATTAAGAGTCGAAAGCGCTCAGGCTAGTTAGATACTAGTTTTGTACTGTTCATCGTCAGTTTATTGTATATATATATATATATATATATATATATATATATAT
>JAECUM010015937.1:0-23945 GCA_016617855.1 Megalonaias nervosa | reverse complement strand
GTCACTTTGACTGACATTTCATGTTTGATTATGTTTAATATTTGTGTTTAGTTCTATTTCTCAAGTTTTCAATTTTGCATTTGCTCTTGCCTGTATTTCACCGTCTTGTAATTTGGGTTAATATTATTGTTTATCTCATTTTCTCTGTTCAGTGGTTAGGGTTGATATTTCTATTTAGATCTGTTGCTGAGGCACAGTTGCCTTTGGGATGAGATAATTTTACTGTCAAATTGCATCATGATGAGTATTACAGCCCTCAGTGAAACATGGGTCTTTTTGACATATTTCATAGGAATGTGCTTTATGTTTTAGTTTTCATGCATCTCTGTCAGTCACTTTTTGCAAATGGATACACATAACTTGATAAAAATTCAATGTTGCCAAGTACTGCAACCATTAGTTAAAACCGGGTCACTTTGACTGATATTTCATCTTTGATTATGTTTAATATTTGTGTTTTATTTCTGTGTCTGAAGTTTTCATTTTCACATTTACTTCATTTTCACAGACTGTGTTATTTGCATGATGATAACGTTTGGTATTTAGAAATATCATGTGGAGTCTACTTTTCATTGAAAGTTAAGTCAGTATGACTTATATATGACAGTGCTGTCAATTTCCATAATCTTGACCTTTTCTTTTTATCATGCAATTTTGCTTGTGGGGTCATACATACTTGTACTTAATTGCATCATAAAGTAATACAGCCCTGAGTAAACATTAGGTCATTGTGACCTATAGTTCACACAACTGTCATTTGGTTTAATATTCTCATTAAACTCTGTTTCTCTGATACTATTGAATATGGAGTCACCTAACTTGGTATGTAATGTCATGATGAGGAATACTGCTATAATCACCATAGATAATTTTCTCAGTATTTGTTACAGATTGACATCAGTTGGCATTTAGATGTATCTTATGAAGTACTGTGCCTTGGTTGAAACTCTGTTCAGTGTCACCCATATTTCATAGTACAGAAATTTTAATAAGTATTGGCCTTATATCATTTTCTCATGTACTTTTGCATGAGGAGTCGCATAGCCTTGACTGTAATTGTACGATGAGACATACTACAACCATCAGTGAAAAGTAGGTCACTGTGACCATTATTTCAGTTTAATGTGATTTGTTTTTAAATTGCTTTGTCTCCGTCAGGCACAGTTGCCTGTGGAGTCACATAATTTGATAAGATCTTCGATCTTGTGGCATTCTGCATCCATTGAGTGAAAACTAGTTTTCATTGTCCCATATTTTCATGTTCAAGGGATTGTGTTGTCTTTACCTCTATTTCTCCAGGTTTGATTTTGCATTAGGTCAGTTTTGCAGGTCTTATTCCTTACTTCATGCTTAAAGTATGTAGTCTCTACCTTTGAGAGAAAATAATATTTCATGGTGCAATGAGTTTGCTTAACTTTTGAATATGGAGTCACCTAACTATTCTTGAGTTCATGACTTGGAATGCCACATAAGCTTGTATGTAATTACATCAAGAAGAATACTACATCCATCAGTGTCAGTTTGGCTGCTGCGACTTATATTTCACAACACTGTTATGTGTTTTGATATTTTCTCTTAGCTCTGAGTATGTAATTCAGTGATGACGAAAACTAATCACTGTATTTGAATTTAGGTCATTTTCACAGACAGTTTTACTTGTAGATTGCCATCAGTTGGTATTTAGATGCATTTTATGGCATGCCCTACCTTTCTTGTGAAAATGTTATCTCTTTCCTCTATATCTCACCCTCTTGACATTTGGGTTAATATTAATGTTTAGTACATTTTCTCTGGTACTATTGCATGAGGAGTGACATATCATTGTCTATTATTCTTACATGAAGATTTTTACAGCCATCTCTGAAAGGTAGGTCACTGTGACTGATATTTCTCAGTTCAGTCTATTTGGGTTCATATTTCTATTTAGATCTCTTTCTGAGGCACTGTTGCCTCAGGGATGACATGATGTTTTGTCTAATTGCATCATTATGATCATTACAGTCCTCAGTGAAAGATGGGTCTTTTTGACATATTTCACAGGAATGTGCTTTATGTTTTTATTTTCATGTATCTGTCAGTCACTTTTTGCAAATGGGTACACATAACTTGATGAAAATTCAATGTTGCCAAGTACTGCAACCATTAATTAAAACCAGGTCACTTTGACTGATATTTCATCTTTGATTATGTTTAATATTTGTGTTTTATTTCTGTGTCTGAAGTTTTCATTTTCACATTTACTTCATTTTCACAGATTGTGTTATTTGCATGATGATAACGTTTGGTATTTAGAAATGTCATGTGGAGTCATTACTTTTCATTGAAAGTTAAGTCAGTATGACTTATATATGACAGTGCTGTCAATTTCCATAATCTTGACCTTTTCTTTTTATCATGCAATTTTGCTTGTGGGGTCATACATACTTGTACTTAATTGCATCATAAAGTAATACAGCCCTGAGTAAACATTAGGTCATTGTGACCTATAGTTCACACAACTGTCATTTGGTTTAATATTCTCATTAAACTCTGTTTCTCTGATACTATTGAATATGGAGTCACCTAACTTGGTATGTAATGTCATGATGAGGAATACTGCTATAATCACCATAGATAATTTTCTCAGTATTTGTTACAGATTGACATCAGTTGGCATTTAGATGTATCTTATGAAGTACTGTGCCTTGGTTGAAACTCTGTTCAGTGTCACCTATATTTCATAGTACAGAAATTTTAATAAGTATTGGCCTTATATCATTTTCTCATGTACTTTTGCATGAGGAGTCGCATAGCCTTGACTGTAATTGTACGATGAGACATACTACAACCATCAGTGAAAAGTAGGTCACTGTGACCATTATTTCAGTTTAATGTGATTTGTTTTTTAATTGCATTTGTCTCCTTCAGGCACAGTTGCCTGTGGAGTCACATAATTTGATATGATATACCATCTTTTGGCATTCTGCATCCACTGAGTGAAAACTAGTTTTCATTGTCTCATATCTTCATGTTCAAGTGATTGTGTTTACCCTTTGTCTTTACCTCTATGTTACAAGATTTGATTTTGCATTCGGTCAGTGTGTATATCCTATTCCTTGATTGATACTTAAAGTATGTAGTCTCTACCATTGAGAGAAAATAATATTTCATGGTGCAATGAGTTTGCTGGTCATTTGAATATGGAGTCACCTAACTTCTCTTCTGTTCATGACTTGTGATGTCACATAAGCTTGTATGTAATTACATGAAGAAGAGTACTACATCCATCAGTGTCAGTTTGGCTGCTGAGACTCATATTTCACAACACTGTTATGTGAATTGATATTTTCTCTTAACTCTGAGTATTTAATTCAGTGATGATGAAAACTGATCACTGTATTTGAATTTAGGTCATTTTCTCAGACAATTTTATTTCCCGATTGCCTTCACTTGGTACTTAGATACATCTTATGATGGTGTGCCCTACATTTTTGGGGAAAATGTTCTCTCCATCATCTATTTTCACCCTCTAGAAATTGGTTATTATTAATATTTAGCTCATTTGTCTGCTCCATGATTAAGGTTGACATTTCTATGTATATCTGTTTCTGAGGCACTGTTGCCTCTGGGTATGACATAATTTGTTGTGTAATTGCATCATAATGAGTATTACAGCCCTCACTGAAACATGGGTCTTTTTGACATATATTTTCACAGGAATGTGCTTTATGTTTTTAATGTGATGCATCTCTGTCAGTCACTACTGTGAATGGAGACACATGAATTTATATACAATTCAGAGTTAAGGAGTACTGCAGTCATTAGTTAAATCTGGGTCACTTTGACTGACATTTCATGTTTGATTATGTTTAATATTTGTGTTTAGTTCTATTTCTCAAGTTTTCAATTTTGCATTTGCTCTTGCCTGTATTTCACCGTCTTGTAATTTGGGTTAATATTATTGTTTATCTCATTTTCTCTGTTCAGTGGTTAGGGTTGATATTTCTATTTAGATCTGTTGCTGAGGCACAGTTGCCTTTGGGATGAGATAATTTTACTGTCAAATTGCATCATGATGAGTATTACAGCCCTCAGTGAAACATGGGTCTTTTTGACATATTTCATAGGAATGTGCTTTATGTTTTAGTTTTCATGCATCTCTGTCAGTCACTTTTTGCAAATGGATACACATAACTTGATAAAAATTCAATGTTGCCAAGTACTGCAACCATTAGTTAAAACCGGGTCACTTTGACTGATATTTCATCTTTGATTATGTTTAATATTTGTTTTATTTCTGTTTCTGAAGTTTTCATTTTCGCATTTACTTCATTTTCAGATTATGTTATTTGCATGATGATAACGTTTGGTATTTAGAAATATCATGTGGAGTCTACTTTTCATTGAAAGTTAAGTCAGATTGTCCTATATGTGACAGTGCTGTCAATTTCCATAAACATGACCGTTTCATTTTCTCATGCAATTTTGCTTGTGAGGTCATATATACTTGTATTTAATTGCATCATAAAGTAATACAACCCTGAGTAAACATTGGGTCATTGTGACCTATAGTTCACACTAATGTCATTTGGTCTAATATTCTCATTAAACTTTGTTTCTCTGATACTATTGAATATGGAGTCACCTAACTTGGTATGTAATGTCATGATGAGGAATACTGCTATAATCACCATATGTGCATTTAGGTAATTTTCTCAGTATTTGTTACAGATTGACATCAGTTGGCATTTAGATGCATCTTATGGAGTACTGTACCTTGGTTGAAACTTTGTTTAGTGTCACCTATATTTCACAGTACAGAGAGTTTATTAAGTATTGGTCTTATCTCATTTACTCATGTACTTTTGCATGAGGAGTCACATAGCATTGTCTGTAATTGCATCATGAGACATACTACAACCATCAGTAAAAAGTAGGTCACTTTGACCTGTATTTCAGTGTAATGTGATTTGTTTTTAAATTGCATTTGTTTCTGTGGGGCGCAGTTGCCTGTGGAGTCAAATAATTTGATATGATATACCATCTTGTGGCATTCTGCATCCACTGAGTGAAAACTAGTTTTCTTTGTCTCATATTTTCATGTTCAAGTGATTGTGTTTACCCTTTGTCTTTACCTCTATGTTACAAGATTTGATTTGCATTCGGTCAGTGTGTATATCCTATTGCTTGCTTGATGCTTAAAGTATGTAGTCCCTACCATTGAGAGAAAATAGTATTTCATGCTGCAATGAGTTTGCTGACATTTGAATATGGAGTCACCTAACTATTCTGGAGTTCATGACTTGTGATGTCACATAAGCTTGTATGTAATTACATGAAGAAGAGTACTACATCCATCAGTGTCAATTTGGCGGCTGCCACTTGCATTTCACAACACTGTGATATGGGTTGATATTTTCTCTTAACTCTGAGTATGTTATTCAATGATGAGGAAAACTAACTTTGTATTTGAAATTAGGTCATTTTCTCAGACAATTTTATTTATAGATTGCCTTCAGTGGGTCCTTAGATACATTTTATGGAGTGCCCTACCTTTCTTGTGAAAATGTTATCGCTGTCGCCTATTTTTTGCCCTCTTGTAATTTGGGTTAATATTATTGTTTATCTCATTTTCTCTGTTCAGTGGTTAGGGTTGATATTTCTATTTAGATCTGTTGCTGAGGCACAGTTGCCTTTGGGATGAGATAATTTGCTGTCAAATTGCATCATGATGAGTATTACAGCCCTCAGTGAAACATGGGTCTTTTTGACATATTTCATAGGAATGTGCTTTATGTTTTAGTTTTCATGCATCTCTGTCAGTCACTTTTTGCAAATGGATACACATAACTTGATAAAAATTCAATGTTGCCAAGTACTGCAACCATTAGTTAAAACCGGGTCACTTTGACTGATATTTCATCTTTGATTATGTTTAATATTTGTGTTTTATTTCTGTGTCTGAAGTTTTCATTTTCACATTTACTTCATTTTCACAGACTGTGTTATTTGCATGATGATAACGTTTGGTATTTAGAAATATCATGTGGAGTCTACTTTTCATTGAAAGTTAAGTCAGTATGACCTATATATGACATTGCTGTCAATTTCCATAAACATGATCTTTTCATTTTCTCATGCAATTTTGCTTGTGGGGTCATATATACTTGTATTTAATTGCACCATAAAGTAATACAACCCAGAGTAAACACTGGGTCATTGTGACCTATAGTTCACACAACTGTCATTTGGTTTAATATTCTCATTAAACTCTGTTTGTCTGATACTATTGAATATGGAGTCACCTAACTTTGTATGTACTGTCATGATGAGTTATACTGCTATAATCAGTATATGTGCATTTAGGTAATTTTCTCAGTATTTGTTACAGATTGACATCAGTTGGCATTTTGATGCATCTTATGGAGTACTGTACCTTGGTTGAAACTTTGTTCAGTGTCACCTATATTTCACATTTCAGAGATTTTTTTTAAAGTATTGGTCTTATCTCAATTTCTCATGTACTTTTGCATGAGGAGTCGCATAGCCTTGTCTGTATTTGCATGATGAGACATACTACAGCCATCAGTGAAAAGTTGGTCACTGTGACCTGGATTTCAGTTTAATGTGATTTGTTTTTTAATTACATTTGTCTCAGTCAGGCACAGTTGCCTGTGGATTCACATAATTTGATTTTCGCATATTATGTGATTTGCATGATGGTACAGTTTGGTATTTAGAGATGTCATATGGAGTCTTTACCTTCGAATGAAAGTTAAATCAGTATCAGCTATATTTTACAGTAATGTAAATTTCCATTACCTTCACCTTTTGATTTTCTAATGCAGTTTTGCTTGTGGAGTTATATATGCTTGTATTTGAGTGCATCATAAAGTGTAATACAGCTATGAGTAAGCATTCGGTCATTCCTGTACTTTTGTCAGTTGCTACTGCTAGTGGAGGTACATAACTTTTATGAAATTCCGTCATGTGGAGTGCTGTATCCATCAATGAACAGTAGGAAACTGCGACCAATATTTCATCATTGATTGATAATGTTTTTATTTTTGTGCTTAGGTCTGTTTCGTATGGTTGTGTTTTTGCGTTTTAATCAGATTGTATTGTTTGCAGTTTTTATTTAGAAGTGTTATGTGGAGGCTTTACCATTTAATTAAAATTTGTTTAGATCTATTTCTCATGGTTATATTTTTACATTTAGGTCTTTTTCGCAGATTGTATTATCTGCAGATGGTATTTAGAAGTGTTATTTGGAGTTAAGTGAAAATTAAGTCAGTGTGAGCTATATTTCACAGTGCCATAAATTTGCTTATCTGATTAACCCCTGAAAGGGAGGTAGAAAAACACTTACTTCTGAATGCATCTAATACATCTACTTCAAAGAGATTGTCATTTAGCCGTATGCCTAGTTGTATTAAGGATGTTTCGCTAGCACGTGTTCAGAGGGATAAAGACTACCTATTGGACCCATCATTTTCGTGTCATGGCGACATTTTACTCCAAATCCCAATTTTGTAAAGCAAGTAGAAAGTGTACATTGTTTGTTATCATTATAAAGTTTCATCTGTCTACTTTTCTGTAATAGCACCCACTTTGATGTATCGTAAATAATGTTGACAGCTCAGAAGTAGGGTACATCCTCATGATGCATGTGGCATATTAGGTTAATGAGTCAAGTGTTTCGGAAATTTCTTAAGAAATTTTAAGGAAAGGCAATTTAAAAAAAAAAAAAATATGTGTGTAATATTAAAGCACAACTGCTCAAATATACAAGGAATATTCAAATGTAATGACGCCAGCGAAATTTACCCATTAACTCATGGAAATTCTTGTCGTTTTCCCCTGAAATCAGGGTATGAAACGCATTTTTTTTGCGGGGGGGGGGGGGGGAATGTCAGAATATATCCAAAAACATCTGCGCCTGATTTTAATTTAGCCAGATTCGAAGGTGTATTAAAGAAGTTGTTTTGGATTGGCTATTTCTCTCGCACATGTGCAAAAAGGTACAAATTGGACTTTTTTTGCTTATTGGGACCCATCATTTTTGTGTCCTGGCCACATTTTACTCCAAATCTCAGATTTATCCAATGTTTTCAAAGCTTCGCTTGTCTTGTGAATTTCAGACCAGTGTGCTTTCGATCTCGGGCAAAAAAGTTTAAAATTCTAGAGACAAACTCCAGTTCTGAAAACCGCTAATATTGGTCTAAAAAAGTCAGGTCTCAAACCTTAGGTTTTTCACACTGTATTTTGTAATGCAAGTAGAAAGTCTACATTATTTGATGTCATTGTAGAGCTACATCTGTCTACTTTTCTGTAATGCCACCCACTTTGGTATATCATAAATGATATTGATAGTACAAAGCTCGGAAATAGGGACAACTTAACGAGTTAAGCTTCACCTTTAATTCATTTTCTAATGCAATGTTGCTTGTGGAAGCATATAAACTTGTATTTAATTGCATAATATCGAGCCGTGAGTAAGCTTTTAGTCACTCTGACATATAGTTCACAATAACATGATTTGATTCAATATTCCCATTTACCGTAATGACGGTAAGTCTTGGGAAACTAAGTCTTGGGACGCCCTTAATTATTTCAAAAGTAATTTTTTATGACCTATAAATGTTGGGACACGAAATTATAGGAATTTCTTAAATGTATTATATGTCTTGGGACACCATCAAATTTTTTTTTCTGCTAATCAGTCAATGTGTTTTCTTGATCGTAACGACATTTAAACAAGAAAAAGAAAATATGATCGTGGTTGTTAAGGGACTATCATCACGACTTATTACATTGGAATGTTATAAATTGATATAATTTGTTTGAAAAGTCAATAAATTTTATTTAATTTTCCTCTGTTTCCTTATTATTTATACCAAATTCAAATCTGTATAATTTGATCGATGACAAGAGTTGTGCATTAGAAGATTGCTGTAAGCATTTACAACAGTAGGTGTATCCGTTTTGTCTTCAGTTTATTATTGTTTGCTTAAGCATTATTGCATAGGAATGTTGTATAAATGCACCAATAATTATGTTTTTATTTTGCCTTGAATTGCAATGAATGAAGTGCGTCCCTTGGATTCAAATTATAGGCATCATTGCGCTAAACTTGAATAATACCTCCAAAATACAATAAAGAAGTTTCAGAAAAAGTGCTTTGAAAATAATTGTAATACCTTCAAAACTCAGTCGTAGTTTGCTTTGATGTAAGCAACCATAAATATGTACCTGTTTACTCGGCTACGGTAATCGTACTATTCAACCAAATATTCATACCTTAATTGATTGACAATGATTGATAGTGAATGGGTTGATCAGTTCAATATCAGTTTTGGGGGCCAAATAATTTAGTACCACTATTATGCACGGCATCTCATCCTGCTCAAACCACTTTAGATTTTACACGTTAATTGGTGTGGATTGATGTACAACGAACGGGTACCGTTATTGCTGCCAGACAAAGCCCCTTCTTTTCCCAAGCCAGTTTCATGGCTGACACAGTTACCTGGTCTGCTGTTAGAAAACAAGCGACAAATCTCCAGTTATAAACTAAAGGAAACTCCGAAACAACCAGCTGGCAAAAATCAAAGGTGGAATGAATATGGTATTGAACGTTCCGAATTTGTGTTACCGTAATCTGAAACACAAAACTGAAATGTACCGATGATAATCAATTTATGTGAATATACTGTATGCTGGTTATGTGCCTTGTATCAGTAAAGATGTGTGTCTTTTAATATGATTTACACCACTTTCTTGGATCGCTTATATCTCTGAGAAAAAAGGTAACTCCTGAGCGCGTTAGTCAAAATAAAATACCAATGGACATCTTGTTTAAATGTGATTTGGAAGAAAAGTAAAATCTACATCTAGTATTTTGTGGAATAAGCAAGGATATAAGTAACGCTAAGCATGATTTGCACTGTGTATAGCCTGAATATACTTCCCCGTTTGTTAGTACCCCCTCACTATTTAGAAGTGTCTCTATCCAAGAATTTTGTCAGAGCACGTTTGTATTTCCTGAGAAAATAATCACTGGAATTCAATAATTTGGAAAACAAAACAAAATTCAGCCCAAACTGGACACAACATAATACAACTTGACGTGTCAAATGTTTTAAGCCCAACTATCAATCTTTTATCAAGCCATCAGTTATACGAGTAATTAAGACGCAAGACAGGTACCCGGATGAGGGTCAAAAATTCATTCTTTTGGAAAAATAGAAGTTTGTTACCAATTGGCACACGACAAGTATCACGTAGTCCAGGTATGACCTTGACTCAACTTAATGATTCTTACGCTGAGAAAAATAAAAATAATTTTGAAAAAGTTGTTTACCAAAACTGTCACAGATTTTGGAACAAGGTCAGCAACTAGATGCAATGTTTCATTACCCATAGCATATAACGAAAATAAAAAAAAAAAAATAAAAAAAAATATTAAAACTAACAAACAAATTAAATTAAATTAAATATTCATAACACCTATGTATAATTATAATATAAGATATAATTGTCCAGGATTTTAAAACATATATGCATTTTGCACAGTTTCTCAATGTTGGTGTTTGCATTTTGGGAATTTGTTTATATGGGTATCAGTGGTATGTTGACACAAGTTGGTATTTACATGCATCATGTAACATATTCTATCTTGGATTGGAAATAAGGTAATTGTAATCTTCATATTATGGTGCAGTGGTTTTGCTTAATCTTTGCCATCAGTTCATTTTTTCAGGCTCTATGGAGTCTCATGACCTTGTATGTAAAAAGAGTAATTCAGCCATCAGGAAAAGTTTATCAATATCATGTATGTTTAACTGTCCAGACATTTTGGTTGTTAGTTCTCAGGTAGCTATATTTCTTATTCAGGGTTTAATTAAAAAACAAAAGCTGGTCTTATGTCATCAGGATAGTAGATGAGTTTGATTATGAATAAGATCTACACATATTTATGAGGTAATCTTGTAACAATGTCCAAGTATGTTACCGCTCGAAACCAAATTCATCATTGTCTTGAACAGGTTCTATAATAAATGTAATCTGCTTGTATTAATGATGATCTTGGGTCTTATTGCCTTGTTAACTGACTAGGTCTGGTCACTATATTTCTCACCCAATTTCGACTAAACTTTGTAAATAGGATTATATTGTGAAGAACGAAGATAAGATTTGATTATAAGCAAGAAAATGTGTTTGGAATCTTTTTTATCTGACTATAGTAATATAGGTAAACTGTGCTTGATTTAATGTTTGGGGATAGTTGGCATATGTTTGTACAATGCTATGCTAAATGATATGCCCAACTGTTAAGGTATGTAACATATTTGAGCACAGATATTTCTAATCTTACGATCAGCATGGAATGAGAAGATGTATAAATATTTCTTTGAAGACAATAGCAAAATATAAACAATGGTCATTAACAATGTGTTGTATATTTAACTACGCTTTATATGACATTTATGTGCTTATTTATTGTGAGAAATTTTCATCTTGACCATATATTAATAAAGCTACAAAGTATTTTCAATAAAATCTATATTTAGCTGAAGTTACTACTGGAACGTCCATCCTTTCATGCGTTATAAATTATTGGCAATATATACAACTATCCTTCATAAAGAGTCAACTTTTGGATGACATTTTTACAAATGCTGGCAGTAGTATTTAGTATCTTAAAGCAATGAGATTGTTTAAATCATGTCATGCAAGTCGGAGTGTGTCCATTTATTTTATTGATATTTAAAGTCTTTATAATTTAGGAATTAGATCTTAAAGCAGTGTGTTTTCACGTTTGTGAAAATGACGTTGATTCAGATATGGCTGCTGTTACTTAAAATAGTATTTAATAAATTCTTCTCAAAACAATTCAAGAGAAAATAACCAAATTTTATAAAAAGCTTCCTCGCTTGAAGGCTGTTTAAATTTGCACAAATGATGCTGATTCACAGTTAAATATGACCATCACTGCTAAAAAGTAACAAACAACATATGTACAACTTTATTTTTAGAAAACAAACAACAGAACTTCACCATTGTTGGCAGAAAATGTGTTGGTTTTGACAAATTCTTTGTTTGGAGAATGAATCTACTGTGTGACCAAATATGGATGAAGATACCTTAAACTTGAGAAAAGATTGTGTTCTGAATATATGTAACAATAAAGCACCAACCATAAGTTATTAGTCAATTGCATTGCATATGTCAACCGAGTGAGTTATCTCAAGCCCGCTTAGGCCTCTTGATTTGGCTTTCCTGGACATAAGGCCAAGTGAGTTCATGGTATAGTACTGATGTTGATATCAAGGTTAAATTGGGATCAAATGCAGCAAAATTATATTGTCACAATTAAACCATACAAAAGCTAGTAGGTGAAATTAGATAGGAAAAATTATACAAAGTTGTGTTGTTATAAACATGCAAATCTGAAAAAGTTCTGAACAAGAAACATTCATGATAGAATTTTCTTAATTGCTTTTGGAAGAATATCTAATGGTTTGTATTGAGATCATTAAAATATGGATATAAGACAGGGTCGCACTCAATTACTCAAAACCAGAGAATCGTTATTTTTTGTTACTTGTGTTGTTGTATTTTGATTAAATTGGATACAAGAAGTTTATGTCTGAATAGTTTTTTTATTATTGAAGCTTGGTAATGTTTCATAAGAAGAATAAGTTTCAAATCAAAAATCAACATATTCACAGACAATGGCAAAAGAAAAGATAAGTTTCACTCATAATGTGTTTTATATTTTAACGTGTGATATATGAAGCTTCTGCAAGTACCTTTGTTCAAATTGTCCAGTTGAAGTATTTTTTTCTCCCATGCTATTCTAGTAAGCTTCATATTCATGATACATTTGTTTTTGGTGAAAGAAGTGTGAAATCGTTGAAGATAGCTCAGCATGAATAGAGACGAAAGACCGAATGTCAGCAATTGAAGGATCAAGGAAGTGTATAAGCACTTCCTGGCAAAAAGGTATTCGCCATCCCTTAGATGCAAGACAGGGTGCGCACATTATTTGATTTGCAAGGAAACATGCATCATGTAAAATGTAAACTGTGTCTAACATTAAACTTTTATGATCCTTGTCAAAATGAAATATAAAGTCAATAGAGTACCTATTTAATATAAATATTTTAATATTTATATCTGATATAAAGATTTCAGAAATTAATATAATGTAATATGGTTTTGTTTATGTTCCATGTATTTTTTGTATTACTGATTAGCTCAGCTGGTTGTAAGATGAAGTGAACTTGTAATATGATTCTTCATTAGATATGCATTGTGCTTCTGTCGACAATGATATTTAACAGTTTATTGAAAATCGTTTAGACGTATTTCAAGCAATCTTGTAAGCCGCATCAAGGCACAAAGGCTTTTTATTTTCATACAAATTTTGCTGATCTACCATGAAAAATGGTTCGCACTACTAAACAGTACAACTTGAACAGTTGTGACAGAAAGCATCCTGTGATAGAGCACATTAAAGTTTGTGCAAACGATACTGATCAGCCATAAAATATGTACACTGTCTAATAAGACAAGCCTTTAACAACTCTTCAAGAGCAATTCAACCAAATTTGACAGAGCATTCTGTGATAGAGGTCCTTTACTTTAGTTCAAATGAGGCTACTCCTCCAGCAAATATGGCCATCTTTACCAAGAATATACAACTTTTTGTCAACACTCGCCCAACAACATTTAACCAATTTGAAAAAAAGCTTGCTACAATGGGCCTTTCAGTTTTGACAAAATGATAACTGATCTGCAATCAGATATGGTCAATATTATTTTTTTAATAAAAAACAAAAACAACTTTAAATGGCATCTCAGAAACCGCTCGACAGACTCTGACTGCATTTTGACGGAAAACATTCTGGTATGAACGCTTCTACGTTTATAAAAATAATGTGGAATCTGCATTAAATGTAGGCAGTGATAACAAAAGTAGAAAATCTTTTAAAGGATTTAATTTTAAAATCTACATGACTGAATTCAACCAAATTAGACATCAAGCATCATGGGATGAAAGGTTTTAAAAGTTATACAAATGATGATGATCCGCCATGCAACTGGCTGCTGTTAGTAAAAATGAAATAGAATATTAAATAACTTATGATAAAAGCAAAAGAGAATCTGACCAAATTTTACAAAAGCACCATACTTTTAATGTCTTTCATGTTTGTAAAAATGATGCTGATCCAACGTAAATTATTGCCACCATTACAAAAATAGAAACTTAACAATATGTGCAACTTTACCTAAAAAGCCCAAGAAGTTTACATCATGATTCATGCAATCTAGATCGCAGACACTATGCTAGTAAAAGTCGTACAGGTCATGTACGTACATCTACTCAAATTAAACTTAATATTATCATTCTAACATTTAATACTAAAATAGTTTAACCAAAGTCTATTCAGTCCTGACTGTTGAATGCTCTCCACTTTTAGTGCCACCCAAATACTTACAGGCAAAAAATATTGATCGCTATGGACTTTTACAATGGTAGCCTGGTTCAAAACTGGGTTATGAAGAGAGAACGTAAGGTCCATCATAAAAAATAATAGGGTAGTACGAATTTGTTTTCAACTCAAGTGACATTCAATCCTGTTTGTACTGAATCACACCTTTAGGCTGATCTCATCCAAAAATGTCCACATAATTAACCATAAACACTTCTCGGGGCGTAAAAATAATGACCTTTCAAAGGAATATGGATGTATGAGGATCCAAATAAAGTGAATAATTGTGAATAATTGCTATTGAAAGGTATGTGTAATCTAATTCCAACAAATGACACCCATTACTGAAGTTGTCGGTTCTGAACGCCTACTTGACCTGTACAAATTTAATTTTTAGAATTTAACATTTTTACTTTATTCAAAGAAATCTTAACAAACAGACTTAATGTGAGGCACACCTTTCAGCTTCCCTTGAACAGCACAGATTTATCCTATTGTTACAATGGAAAATTAATCCTCGGAGATGTGGACAGTTACATTCCAAATGACAACCATTGCTATTTAGAAAGAAAAAAGAAAACAGAAAATGCTGATATTTACACAGAAATGCGAATCATATGCTTTGTCCATAAGCAGTCATAGCTGTTTGATCTCTAAACATTGCCGCGGGGTTAGTGTTGAACTCTTACGCAAGGTTACCGTAACCAGCCAGAGACCGGAAATTTGGGTTGGCCAAGGCAACCGGTTGCATCAGTTAACAAAGGCTTGCCGTTATCACACCTATATGTTTAAGGTTAGTTCAAGGATCAAAAGGAAAGTCCACTGGGTGAAGGGGCGTGTTCTTATCCGTCCCCATGTTGACAAACAGCGAGAGGGACATTGTCAGCTAAGTTTGATTTGATCGGTTTACAACTATATCCAATCAAAAATTGAGATAGAGGGCGTGATTACAATTCAGACCCGAATGATACCTTCCGAATCGTAAGATTAATTTAGTATTCGCCTCCGAGGATTGCTGATCAATAGGGTTTACTCCGAGAAACGAAGCCACTCGTAATTTGGCGGCAGAACTTAGAGGTAAATTCTAAGGAAAGACAAAGCTTCGAAAAGGTCATTAAGTTAGTTGCTCGATTTTTGCAGAATATTAAGGCATCATAATTGTAATTAATTGTAGTATGTACCCTTCATTACTAGGATCGAGAATTATGTAGATTGTTAGCTTGTGGTCAGAATTAATTTTGTAAATCGCTATTAGGTTACTTCGTAATAAACCAGTGCATTTATTAATGTGTTATGTTAGAATTTGCACATGTTTGAATTGTGAATTTGGAACATAGTTGAAGTATGTAAGATTAGTTACTATGGACGAATGTATATATCAGAGCATGGATATTTGAATATTTGCGTACTTTGTATGAGTTGTAAGGTAAAAAAATGCGTCTGATTATTGTGATATTGTTTAGGATAACGGGATTAGGAATATGTACTGATGTGACGGAATTTATTGATGTATGTATAAGACGTAATTGATACCGTGCTGTATTATGACGTTTGCTTTACCGTACAAGAAAATATGGGTATCTCGATGTGAACGAATGCGTGACCGAATAAATTTAATTGCCGTTATCTGATGATAGGCTTTGTTTAGTGTGAAATGAGAAGGCTAAGGAAAAAGATTGTACCGTCCTTGTGTTTTCACAGGAAGCTTTTTAGGGGACAGAACTTCCGGTTCCGTTGAATCCCAAGTCTTCAAGAGCTGGAGTCGGAAATGAGACTGTAGCCGAGACATTAGAAGTCGACAGAAGTCTAGTCGCTTTGAGAGAAAGTGGAGGAGGAGAAGGAGTCTAGAGAAAAGTGGAGGAGGAGGAGAAGGAGTCTAGAGAAAGTCGAGGAGGAGGAGAAGGAATTTGGAGAAAGTTTGGGAAGGAAGTGGAAGGAAGAAGGCATTGGGAGAAATAAGCGAGATAAAGGATACAACAGATGAGTAGAAATACAAGGACAGGTGGAAATCAATCTCACACTGCTAATCAAGTGATGCAATAGGCTTATTAAAAAGGTCAAGTGGAAGGAGTGTAATTGGAAATTTGAGTCATTTGATTATTGAATTGTTACACAAAGAAAGAGTGACTACAACAAGCTTTGTAAATTTTAACAAAAATAATTTATTTCCCTAGAAAACACGGTGAAAAGGTAAATAGATGAAACAAGACTTACGATTTACGAAGAAGATTCCAAAAATTTGTTCTAAATTTGTGAAAACACATAAGTCCTGTGAATAAACAGTTCTAATTTGATATAGTCTGAATCTCAGTTCCGTTCCAAGATGGCGGATGATGACGTCAGACGAAGGTTAACAAAATGTCCAGAGTTTTTACTGTGAAGCACAATTTGTATTGTTCTGCTCCAATTTAGAAATAATTTCAACAAATGTCTTTGTCCAAAGCCAGTAGGGTTGTTCTCCAGGGAAAATAATTATTTAGAAAGTAGATGAAATACAGCTACCACCACTAACAACACACATGTTGTTCCTCGTACGAGTGCACAGCTCTTTCCAGCACAGAAATACCTTTTCCTTAAGGTATTAGAAACTCTACAAGATGTTATGATGTGACTCTCAACTATGACTGACTACGACTATGACTACGACTAAATATTTCTTACAGGTAACTGAGCATATAAAAGGAACTAATACGTCGTTTCATGTACACACGCACGAGCAACACGTGTGATCTCGCAATCCATCTGGACATTACGAAAGCCTGAACAAGTATCAGCCAATCATTTACATAGCTACTGCTGAATGTTTACTTGCGACGAATTTACTATCATACGAAGCTCGTGCTTACATGACTCACATTTACGATTTAAACAAATACGATGTTTCTAACAAACTATTAGACCCATGCAAACATAATCATAGTAATAATAACTACATTTAATGATGTAAAAATAAAATAAAAATGAAACAAAGAATTAGAAGAATTTAAATTTTAACACATATGTAATTTAACTACAGGGTCGTAACATAGTCAATGTGCAAAGTGTTTCAGATTTTATTTTCCAGCAAAGAAGAAACGCCATGTACCATCAGGTTTAGTTTGCGTGCTTGCATTTTCTTGGTTTGGCATAAATTATATGATGTTTGAGACTACCAGAACACAGTGTCCAAAATAAAATTCTCTCTCTCTCTCTCTCTCTCTCTCTCTCTCTCTCTCTCTCTCTCTCTCTCTCTCTCTCTTAGTCGGTCAGTAAATCTGGATTTATTTAGTTTTATTTGCATAAAAATTCTAACTTTAAAAGCTGTTGTACTGTTGATCATTGTCGATATTAAAACTTGAATTTGTTAATTTTTCTTAAGCGAAGAAATATGTGACATGCCTTGTGCAGAGACATACAATAAGATAAGAATTCTTTATTTCAGACCACATAGTCCATACATCTAAATTATGCCAAACCAAGAAAATGCAAGCACGCAAACTAAACTTGATGGTACATGGTACCATAGTAGGTGAACCATCTCTAATTCTTTTTGCACATGAAATTGACAGCAGATTTGAAATGTGGGGTTGGAGGCTAGACTTTCAGTCCAATTCAGCCTTGAACTCTTGTGTTGCTGTGCCGTACACCCTAAAACAAATGAAATTCACGTGAAAGCATGCCTACTTTTTGATTACGCAAACAAAAACTTCTAATACACCGGGTTGATTTAGGTACAATTTATCCTGTTATAATGAAACAAGCAGTAATGCTACAATGTTTGCCAAAATTTCTAAACTTGTACATGGAATACGGTAAACACAACGATGTCGATTATTCACACCGATTCCAAGCTCAACCATTCCCACATTCTTTATGTTGGGTTCACATGTGGCAGCTATTTATATGTATTTATCATCCAACTATTATCACCAATGCACACATTCAAACGAGCAACACATAAGACTACTTTCCTTGCATGGTTGTTTTTAGTATCACTGCTAGCTCAAAATATGGAAGCATTTTTGAACATTTTACCTCAAAGCTTTGACAGCAGTAGTACCATGAAAACAGTATTTCATTGCAGGAATGAAAAAGAAAAATATCAGAATCAACAGAGATTTAAGGAACTTATTTAATATATTTTACTTGAAGAAATTATTTTAGAAATCGTCGTGAAACCTTTTATCGGTATATTTGATATAAAGGATTAAAAATCCAAGCGTTTAAATTTAATTTGCATTTGAGTTTTCACTTCAAAACATTAGTTAAAGCCATCATGTATAAAGATATCTTTATAAATAGTTTCCATGTGGTCCGCTTCTTTAAACAACAAAAGACGTCTACAGACTTTTGTGCTACATATTGACAAAGATTTTACATTTTGTTATTTCAATAGGCGAGAAATATATAAAAGCTATGTTTTCATGACAATTATTAGTCCAAAAATAATAAAATCGCATAATGTTGTTAAAGAAAGTCCTTAGTATTTATTTTATCTAAGGCTTGGTCCATATTTTATGGAGTGCAAATTATATTTATGTATATTGGCAAGGGTCATCATTAGCTTGATTAGGTTTAATTCTGTATAAGAACAGGATGACTCAGAAGCTTTCATAGTTGCATTACCCGTGAAATGTGATTCAAAAAGATATTGTTTGGTAGTATATCTCTATTTACATGTTGAATAAAAAAATTTGATCTCTTACACTTGCTAAATACCACATATATTTATTCACAATTTAATTATATTTTTTATCCCCAAACATTATTCAGAGCAGTTTTGGAAATTATTATTTAATATTATTAAATTATTATTATTTATTAAATTAATATTATTTGGAAATCATATTTAAATCATATTAAAACTGGACACAAAGATGCTATAGAATGAATGTTGACTAACAAATGACATGACCAAAATTTTAAAGAAGACCTTAAATGAAATGTAAGTAGGTTTTTCTAATGCGCATGACTGTCATTTAATTTTAGGACTTTGGGCATATTTTACATGATTTAAGAAGAGCTGCGTTCTTTAGTATCACATATTTGCCAATCAAATATCAAGCAATTGGAGCTAATTTTAAAAAATAAAAAAATATTTAACATTTATTATTGTTGAAAATTTGCAATCCTTTACCAAAATTGACACAACTTACACAAATAAACTATTAGAGTGGCTACTCTCACAAAAAACTTTCGACAAGAAGAAAATATTCAAATCAATTTGTACCTAACTGAAGAAAAAAATAACGCAAAAAAATAGGGATACAATAAGGAATTGAAGATTAGACATCCGCATTCACAGCTATGATCATGACTTTTAATCGGAAAAATCAAGAAAAAAACCCAACAAATTTATCTTCGAATGTACCAGTAATGTCAGAAAAAGCGGAGATCTACTTAATGGTCTAGTGAAAGATGTATTGAGTGCATCAAAATTCATTTTAGAAAGTAATTACCGAGTTTCATTAAAATATCGTGACTAATATCTGCTTTCGTATTAGAGATAACGTAAAACAAATCAAAATTAAATTAAAGACTAAATTTGAAGGAAAAATGGATTTTCTAATAAAACTACAAAGACAAATCGTTCAAAATTATAAAGCAGAGCATACGATTTACAGGGCATGAAGGAAGGTTAAGCGGTCACTATGAATGTGGCTACAAGAAATTCGAACGTTGGTAGCTAGAATCAAACTTTGGATGCCAATTGCCTTTGTTGAAAATTGAATAAAATATACGAAACCAGCCCACGACACATATATATCTATTAATATATAAAGTAGGTGACAATTATCATTTAAATGTCTACGAAGTTGCTGCCGAGCAATAAAAATATGCATTGATCAACAAACTCTTTTCCCACCAAACAGGAAGGGTTTCCTCACAACTATGACAATTTTCTTTGTATTGGGGACGAAATGTGATCCACTATCTTATCTCTCCCTCTCTCTCTCTCTCTCTCTCTCTCTCTCTCTCTCTCTCTCTCTCTCTCTCTCTCTGTATACTCGCCTGAAACATATTCATGAGTGTAAAAATTAAATATCAAGGCCTAGTAAACTGATATTACGTCACTTTGAAACATGGATAATTTTGTTTGCTTTATAACTACATAGCTCGTCAGAAGAGGTCACAACCAGATAGCCCAGGTCTTCGATATCAGCAGCTTTTATGCTAGAAGAATTTTGTGCCATGGAACAAACAACTGATAGCTAAACATCATCGCGCGTTTTCAAGACGCTTTTGCCCAGCAAATTATGGATTGCCTTAAAAGTAGTACACAACATCGATAGAGAGGATCCGATTGTTTCAGGTAAATGTATCTGGAAATGGAATTAATCATTCATTAGGCGTCACCTGGATTTTTAAACAATACTGTTCGACATAATAAACATTCTAAATAAAATATAGAAGCCAGATGGTACATATATTAATGTATCTTTTACATTGTTATCAGCTGACTAAACATTAAATACAAATGCAAGTACATGTTTCTGGAAATAATAGTCCTTAGAAGCTTGAAACAAAGCTTGGATGTCCATGCCTCTGTCACAAACTGAGTCAAATACGAGAAAATGCCCCAAGACGCAAGCATGTCTGTTATTTAGAAACGGTGGTATAAGGAGCAGGAATGCCTTGCAAGATGCTGCCAAACTATATAAAATAAAATACGTTGATAAGAAGACTCATTCTAACAAATAGTAAATGTTCCAGTATGCCATGATAATCTTAATTGTATTTCAAAAAGACCGGTGTTGATCGATTGCCTTATATTTATGTACATGTGTTTGTATGTTACATTCTACGCAAGTCGATATGAAGTTAAACAAAAGACAAGGTCTAATACCGATATTACATCAGTTTCAAACTTTATTGAATGCATTGACTTAAATACTACTTAACACGGAAGAAGGTCACACTCGGATATCTATAGACTCAGATAACAGTAACAATGGAATTTATGCTAGACGAATTAAGTTCTATTGTAGTGATGTTGGTAGCGAAACAACATCGCCCATTTTCAGATTCATATGTGTGTTTTGCCCAGATAAGTGCAATTCATTAAACAGTGTACGTATAGTATTGTTTAGTAAGATCTGCTATGCAGTTTATGTTGAGTTAAGAGCACCAATAGTCGAAATCCTATATCATTATGAAGTCCATGAAAATACAGAGGATGGTTCAGAGGCCAATCAGAATCTTTTATAAGAAGTAACATTTCAGAATCAACTTTCATTTAACAGGGGCTGCAAAATGTTAAAATGTTTATAGGTTACTGCATTTGTATGGGAAAATATGAACGAATTTTTCGGATGGATATACTGCACGAATTTGGGAGTGCAGGATATCCATCCGACAAAACGAGTTCATATTTTCACATACAAATGCAGTAACCTTTTAATTATATACTCATTTTCTTATTCTACCTAAGGCTTAATTATATAAACAAAAATACACTACAAGAAACAAAGTAACTGAATTTATACCGTATTCCAAATTAAATACACAAGCGCAGAATCATAAGTACAGAACAACAACATTATTAATGCACACATAACTCCGCCCGGATAAATTTGAACTTAGTAACGTGCTAGACGTCACTTTCGAAAGAAAGTGGCGTTTTGGTTTACTTAAAATTGAAATTTGGAGTCATATTGTGAATGAATGCGCATTGCAACAACTTTTCCATTTGGTCTGGAATTAATAGATTTTGGTATTTTTGTCGATTCTACGAACTTTCATGATAATGGACTGGATCTTTCTGTGCCAATTCTACATGAAGTACATCTGATTTCAGCAACGAGGGAGCAGCGTGTTGACATCTGCAAGCGTGTTTCTGTTATGTCATTGAATGTTTGGAATCATAATGTGGGAACAATATAAAGTCTTTCAATTGTAATTATCAAAACGACGCTATGGAATATAATGTTCGTTTCATTTTGAGTGCAGTACGGAGGACTGCACTTGGAATGTAGTCAAAATTACAGTACAATTTCGAAATGTGTAATCAAGCTTTAGAACTCATGACATTGCTCACGTAATTCAGATTTGCAGAACTAAGAAAGTACATTTTGAGGAAATTTAGGATGTAAAACTGTAAGTATATTTTTTTGCTATTCTTATTACCAGCTAAAGAAGACACGTTTATGCCTTATCACTTGCATGTTATTTGTAGGGACCCAGCAATTTTATGACCTATCTGGCGTCTATCGCTAGCATAAATCCGAAACATTGTATCAAAAAAGTTAATGCGGAATATTGCAAAGCAGCTGGTATGTGGCAGTCCACGAAACATCTGCTTTAGTTCATTCAGAAACAAATTTAATCAACCAAACCGTAAAGCGTCTACTACACGAGTGTACATGATTTGTTTACAAAGTAGTTCCTAATGCACTATTGGGCACACGTGTCGTACACGTAAGTGCAATATGAAGGTGTGCAATATCATAAAATATTGCACGATTCTGTCAATGTAAAGTTAACGGAGACAAAAATGAGCATATTATAAATTTAAATACTTTATAGTGCAATAAAAATTTTATTATACCAACGGTTACTTTCCCATGAGTAGCTGCAGGATAAAATGAAAATGTTTCGAGTGAAGAGTAACCACTAAAATTCATATTCAGTTTCATATAAGCAAAGTAGAGCAAAGAAAGCAAGTTATATTTATAACAGACAAGTTTGATTCTGACCATTCTAAGACATTCATGTATTTATTACAGACATATATTTCAAAAGACAGATAACAGAGCGGATTTTATTATTTTAGATATTATAAATCTGGAACTGGAATTAATCGTTTTATATAAATTAACACATCATTTGCAATCATAAAAAAACACTTTACTCGACCTAATAAACTCTCCAACTTAAAAATAGAAGCCAACTGGTAAAATTATTAATGTCCCATTTACATTGTTATCATTTGATCAAACAGAATAAAAAAAACAACACATAAGCATTTCTGTTTACACACAAAGCAGACTATTTACTCGTAAAGTCACCTGGTCAACATTGTTTGCATTCTATCTTATTAAAGTCCTAGCTTCCTGAAGGAATTTACTGGACCAACGACATTTGGACGTGCACCGATCGGTGCAAATAAGTTGTTTCCCAGGCATGGAATTTTCAGCGAATAGGTATACACATCTATAAAAGGTAGGTAATCTTTCTTAACATCGATCACATTTGCACACCTTTAAAATAAGATTCCGTTATGTCCGCCTGTAAAGTAAATCGTGGGGCAGTGTCATAATGGGTTGTAATACCTGTTTGTTCTTGAGCAGTTTTGATAGTCATTTTAGATATGGAAAAATAATGCCAGTGTTAACACATTTAAGCCTCTTGTCGCTGCTTTCAGAATTATAAGACCTGCATCTATGAAGACTGATAGAATATATACCTAATTATATTGGGCAAATTACACGAAGGAGGGAGACACATTAATTATCTAAACGGCTTGTCGAGTGTAATCAAACATAC
>JAECUM010015936.1:0-81969 GCA_016617855.1 Megalonaias nervosa | reverse complement strand
GGTGTGATTGGGTCTACAATTTCCAGCCAGTTTCGTCGGGTAACGTGCTGTCAAGGGCCAATATATTTAAAGGTTTTAATCACGTGTTCTGCCTAGCCAATCGCAATGCTTTCGCGCCGGCTGCGCGCGGAGGGATTCTCTCTGCTAAGGACTTTGGCGTGAGTTGAGCCAATTTCCTTCTGGGGTGCGGACGTGTTTTCTTTTTCTGTAGAAATTTTGTCTTCGTTGTTATCGGTTCACGCTGTTAGATCTTCCTCGTTTCCTGGAATTTTGACCCAGATGAATCATCCTGAAAGTTAAGTAATTACTTACATTAACTTGTTCCCATTCCATCAATTCTGCTAACCTTTCTTTTGCTATACATTTCTTCACACTCGCACTGGGTCATTCCATCTGTAAAAGATTGCAGCGTCATTTTGAAATCAGAAATAGACGATCGTTTGCGCCCCGATTTCAATATTCGGCGCTATTCTATAATTTATATGCATGGGGGCAGGATAGTCGACAAAATTATCAGTTTCGATCTCTCTGTCGTACACAAAATTAAACCAGAGAACCATTAATCTACACGTAGATATACCTCCCATCGTCTCTTGCATAAATTCATTTCATTAACATATGTGCCTAAAAGTGCTTTGTCAGTCTTTTGTGCATGTTACACTGCTAAAATATTTTCGAACAGGATTTGCAAGCGACGGTATCACTGGCCTGTGTTTACCAGTTGATTCCGTATCACTGGTTTGTGTGTTTACCAGTTGGTTCCGTACCGCTGGTTTTTATGATTACCAGTTGATTCCGTATCACTGGTTTGTGTGTTTACCAGTTGGTTCCGTACCACTGGATTTTATGATTACCAGTTGATTCCGTATCACTGGCATGTGAGTTTACCAGCTGGTTTCGTACCACTGGATTTTATGATTACCAGTTGATTACGTATCTCTGGCATGTTTGTTTACCAGTTGGTTCCGCACCACTGGATTTTATGATTATCAGTTGATTCCGTATTACTGGCCTGTGCATTTATCAGTTGGTTCCGTACATTTGACGTTTGCATCGAGTTTCATGCTTGGCGTGCTTGGGTTCTGCGCCTCACTACTTGACACTTGATTAGTCGTTTATGCTTTCTGCTTCCATCACTTCGCTCCATGTCAATGGGCTATGTGTTGCCCAAATCGTTTAGGCCCCCTGACCTGTTGTAATTGTCAGTTAGTACTGGTTTTATGCTGAATTCCGCACCTCAAAACAATGACCCATAATTTTCATAATGGTCAAATTTTGTTTCTATTTTCATTTTCTTCCTTACTATTACCGAGCTCATGCCTCATCTCACTACAGTGAACTGTGATGTTCATAATATTACAATAAGGGTTATGCATTTGCAAGGAATGCTACGTAGTATTACACTGACATTGATGTAATTATTAACTTTATATGGCATTCCTTACAGAAAATGCCCATTGCAAAGAAAGCTGCGGCGGCGTCTCAAATGGCAGTGAAGACAGCTAGACCATCAAGGTCCAAAATCCAAGAGGCGGTGAAGAGACCCAGAAAGAAGGCACCATTGTTAACACCAACTGCCGCCAACCCTCAACCGGGAACATCCAGCGAAGGGGCTTGGATGGACCCCCCTCTTCTTAATATTATAACCGAAGAGGTCTCCGACAGGCTCACCACCCAAGTGATACAGGAGTTCCATAACAAATTTGATCAGCTGGTAGCTAAGCTCAGTCCGTCCACGGAAAATTGCCCACAAACCGGGTTTCAACTTGGACCTTCCGTAGCAACAGACAACACACCAGCAGCATCCATGGTCTCCCCTGCCATTGTGGAAACCACGGCTTCAGTTACAGGTACAGTTGTGGATACAGGTAACGTTGTCCAAATCGTTTGTGCCTCTGGGGGGCTTTCACAATCACAGTTTGTAAGCTTGTCGGTCACACCATCCACTCTAATCCCTGATAAAGTTAAGGCAAACATATGGGCGGGCTCACACATTGATTTTTCTACCCTCCTGAATAACTCGCAGGATGCGGGTTTCAAATTTCAGTTAGATACGCACAGTCTTAGTCCTGAACCTAGCATTGTCCCAAAATTTAGGAACGTCCAACTCACAATAGGACAGTGGATTCTCGCTTGGAGCAGGTTCACTAGTATCCTATGTGAAACATATCCCCTGGTTAGTACCTCTCTTCCCCAAGACATGAAAACTGTCCTTTAACTTGAGAGACGCGCTGATTGGAGGTTCTATGATGAAACTTTAGACAATTGGTTGCAAAGGGGAAACCTAAATAGATTTAAACGCATCTAAAACTCTACATGAAGGCTGTGCTAGAGTCGGGTCATAACAACTACACACAAAACTATCCCTCACAAATTACAAACATAAAGTATCCGAAGGGTGTTTGTTTTAGTTAAAACAAATACGGTCGCTGTTCATCGGTATTTTCATGCAATTTTCAGCACAAGTGCTTCAATTGTTTAGGGGAAACTCATTCATTCGCTGTCCCAAACCAATTTCTCAGCCCTTTGTTCAATTTGTTAGCACGTGTACTCTATAGACTTTGTCCAAATAGTTATGTTATGCTGTAAATACACAGCAAATTTTTGGTTGACTAATATCGTTTATGTTCAATACAGGGTCACGAAAGTGGCCAGCATCAAACACAACGTTTGTCTTTGTTTTATTTTGTACCCATATACCCTGACTTTGTAATATTTGCACGACTGACCTAGGGAATTCTGTCTTTTCACTCTCTGTCTTCCTTTCGACTCTATCGACGTCGGAAAGAGTAGGCTGGTGTATGCACATTTAATTTTACAATCTCATCCAAGTTAATAATATAGAACCCTGTGTTTTCGTTCACTTTCTTTCTGACAACAACTTGCACCCCTCTTCTACATGTCTAAGAACACATCACATAAAACGATTTACGCTCGCGTAAGGACGTTTATGGGAGGTGTGATGGGGTCTACAATTTCCCGCCAGTTTCGTCGGGTAACGCGCTGTCAAGGGCCAATATATTTAAAGGTTTTAATCGTGTGTTCTGCCTAGCCAATCACAATGCTTTCGCACCGGCTGCGCGCGGAGGGATTCTCTCTGCTAAGGACTTTGGCATGAGTTGAGCCAATTTCCTTCTGGGGTGCGGACGTGTTTTCTTTTTCTGTAGACATTTTTCCCACCTCCACCCCATCACACCTCCCTGTATATAATTGTTATATGCTACCTTGTTGTTAATAATATGTTTGTTTTATTTTTGTTTTTGTTTGTTTCTCCATTTGTTCGGTTTTTAGGCGGTTGCATCCGCAGTAATCTCTTACAATGTTATTCGGCTTCTACAGTCTCGTTCTTTTATACGCATCTTTACTTGATATATTTTGTTCGAACAGTTATATTGCTGTAAATACATAGTTTAGGTTGAGTCTGCTCAGTATATAACATTCATGTTTACGGCGGTTGCAGCCTCAAAAAATTTCTGTATTATACGCTATGTCTCATTGTTCAATTTCCTAGCACGTTTACTCTATAGACTTTGTCCAAATAGTTATGTTATGCTGTAAATACATAGCAAATTGTTTTTGACTAATATCATTTATGTTCAATACAGAGTCACGAAAGTGGCCAGCATCAAACACAACGTTTGTCTTTGTTTTTATTATGTACCCATATGCTCTGACTTTGTAACATTTGCACGACTGATCTAGGGAATTCTGTCTTTTCACTCTCTGTCTTCCTTTCGACTCTATGGATGTCGGAAAGAGTAGGCTGGTGTATGCACATTTAATTTTACAATCTCATCCAACAAGTTAATAATATAGAACCCTGTGTTTTCGTTCACTTTCTTTCTGACAACAACTTGCACCCCTCTTCTACATATCTAAGAACACATCATATATATATATATATATATATATATATATAGAGAGAGAGAGAGAGAGAGAGAGAGAGAGAGAGAGAGAGAGAGAGAGACTGCAACATGTGTTAATTCAACAGGAACTGGTATTATATTTATATTTCATAAGAACGTATTGCGAAATTTAAATAAATTCATACACGAATCACCACATGGAGACTTTTGATATATGTTTTTTTATTCTTTGCACTCAGTTATGTCTTTTATTACAGTCTTCATCTACAGTTTGTAGTCAAACTTTCAATAAATTCTAAAGGACAGAGTAATTAAATATGTCACACCGCTTCGTCCAGTCACTGTCATGTACCATGTTTAGTCGACTCAAACATGAAGCTGCCAGAAACGGAACTAAGTACCTTGATTTAATTATAATTGCTTTAATGTGAACAAAAGGGGTACAATTCAACTTAACATTGTGACACGTGTATCTTGTTTGTATGAACCTTTGCACTCTCAGTAAATTGACTTTTGTTACGATCTGTTTAAATATACATGAAGAACTATGGAAGCAGTTAAGAACAATTAACAAGGCGTTTACTGATCAGCATGATTCCCCTCTCCAACAGGAGTACATTTAGACTAGTTGTCAGTGCAAAGACTAGTATAGGGGATTAATGCTGAGGCAATGAAAGATAGGATAACTGCAAAGAGATAAGTCATGCCAGCCTACCCAGGTATAGGATTTAAACCTATTACCGTGTGGCTGCATGTCTGAAATAGTGACAAACCCACCAGGTGGAGGTGAACGATATTATTGCAATTACATGCAGTTTAGTCAATGAAGGTTCATTTAATTAATCTAGACGTAACAAAATTAAAGATCACAGGACGCGACTAACAAATCGATCAAAATGCAAATATTACTCATGTTTGAAAATCATATCAGTCATCAAGTTTCAGATATGGTTGTATTATTACTCTTCCTGATAATGCATCCATTGTACAAAATTTTGTGTGGTTAGCTAACTCTTGTCCACACGTAACTACTAACAATATTTTGGGTGTAGCTGAAATGAACTTCAAAACTATTGAGTTTTTAATGAACGAATGAGCAGTTGAATTCACAAGTCTATCAAACGTACATATTAAGTGACATTGATCTAATATCGATATCGCCGAGCTACCTGATTGAGATAGTGATCTACTTTTTATGTCTGTGTTATTCTCTTTCAGATGCATATGCGTACAAAATAATGTGTGCAAACAAGATCCAAGATACTGCAGATGCAAATGAGTGAACAGCTGAAAAAAAACAAAACAAGTTTTAAATTGGCGAATATTTGGCATAGTTGAGTGAGGTGCTTTTTTAGTTTATGAGATGTCTCCAAATTCTAGTCTCTATGTGGGTGGTATAGGGCTCATCATATTTACAGTGTAAGAGTAATATAGAAAGGAAATAAAAAGCCACCAAAGTAAAGAAACTTGAGTCAAATGAACGTATGTTTGGAATGGTTGAATAACTTTTCTAAGTAAGATGTATCCTTATACAAGTTTTGTGTATGTATGAAAACTTGGTTCCAAGTTATCGAGAGCATAACACGCCAACTGCAGCAAACACAAAAGAAGTCACCAGGGTGAGTTACTCTCCATGCAATGCCTAGACATACTGTTACGGATATTATTATCAGATACATTATTTTTATAATATAGTTTTGTTTGAGTCATTTGGGTGAATGACAACTTTATTTCTAAGATTCTATAACTGGCTTATGTACTAAATAGGACATAATTGTTGAATACATCTCAGGTCAATATCACGTGATCGAAGAATTACATGTGTACTGAAGATATGTCAGTACTGCCCTAGCATGTGATTGCATAAATTATAAAAAACGTCAAGTGCTGACTGAAAGTATTTCACAGTGTAAGATGATTCAAATGTTCGGGAATCTATTCTAGTGACTTGAAATTGTCTATCTACTGTTTATTTAGTGACTGTATAAGGTTGTAGATATACAGTGTTCTCATTCTTCAGCTATATTCCTATATCTCAGTCTTGTAAGAGTTACGAAAGGAGTTTTATTTATTCATTTAGTGTTTGTGGAAATTGCAGAGACATTTATTCTAAACAGTTAGTACCTATCTGGATTATTGTGAAAGTATTCAAGGACTTGGATATTTATTAATATCGTTGAAATATCTGGAAAAATTCAAGAACATTTGTGACATTCAACTCTCATTGGATTTACCATGGCGTAAAGACTTTTGAATATTAGAACAGTGTTTTTTTCTGTGGTGTAAGCACATAAGCACATTAGAACTTTCATTCAGAATACTTTAGGAGCTTTTTCTGGATCACTGTGAACTTGATAGTACATTTAGGAATTTATACCATAATTTTAGTTCGTTTTAATTATATCACTTTGTTTTTTATATTTTAGGGAAATGAATTTACTTTTGGATTATTGAATGCTTGTTGAATTATACCTTTTCTGGTGACCGAGTGTAGACCCCTAGGACTTAATAATACTAATTTTAATGTGTGTAGATAAATGATACGAACGAATAAAAACATGACCGAACAAACGTACACAAATGCAAAGCAAAATATCTATATTGAATAGGTAATGCTTCTGAGATGTATACAGGATAAGTAAGCTGTGTGCATTCCATCTTGAAATTTTGAGTTTAATATGTAATGATTAGTTTCTGAACTCTTTGCAAAGAATAATTTTCGTAAGAAATAGTTATTATATACTGAGCATATAGATCAGTCTTTTGATGCATCACTTTAATTTAAATCAATCCGTCCGTGTCTGAAGTGACTATAATTCCAAATTAATGTTTTTGTCCAAGAATATTAATGAACCGTTTGTTATTTCAGTGAATAATTCAAATAATAAAATAAATCTAAATTTAAAACTGAAAACAACAATATAAATGATTCTGCTTTGGATGTTATAGCAAGAATGAGTGATTATTCAAAATAAATAACATTATATATAAAAAAACTAAGGCACAATAATAGAACCGTTATGAGGGACAAGTTCCTTTCTAGAACAATATACGTTGTCAACAAGATAAGGTCTATTTCTAAACTTATAATAAAGAACATCACAAACATCAGGTCCCACAGGTGATTCCATTGGGGAATACATACGTCCTTGACTCAGATTAAAACAAGCATTATGTTGTTTACAAAAATCAATTTTCCTAGTCAAGTGCATCACGATCTTGATCTTGGACTAAGGTCAATTACAAAGCACAATTGTACATAACATATAATCTTTAAAAAAAACCAGCAAATAATACATATTAAATATGCATAACACTTACCCTCATTAAGTAGAAGAAAGATGCATACAATGATGCTTTCTTCTAAATATTAGTCAAACATAAATGTGATTTACATACGATGATGTCTTATAATGACATGATATATGCAAGAAGCAGTATGATACTTCTATACACGTGAAAGTGTATTTATTATTAGATTACCTTTCCCCTTGACGTGCCTGGTGTCAAACTTGTATTCCAGCAACATCAAACTCCACCTTAATAATCTCTGACTTTTGTTTTTCATCTTGCCAATGAAAGTAAGGTGGTTGTATCAGTAAACACAATAATCAGAGAAGGAGCTGAACTAATATACGCTAAGCCAAACATTCCTTCTCGATTGTGGAGTAATTTCTCTGGTGTTTTGTTAATTTCTTAGAAAATTAGAACACGGTATGATCTAAACAATTTTTGTCCGCTTGAATGAATACTTCACCAACCCCAACATCACTTGCACAAACAGACATTATATTGATTGAAATCTGGAACAGAAGGAACTGATACTAATATAAATTCTTCATGACATTTTCAGACCAATGCAACTTGGACTTCCTACACAATAAACTGGTCATAAGTTCTGCAAATATGGAAGAATTTGATATATATTTATGATATCCAGCCATATCAAAAATTGTATCAGTAGCATTTTATTGATAGGCCCAGGGAATTCCGAGACAACCGTGACCTTAACATGAACAGGTTTAACTTGGTCGTGACCTACAGAATGGTCTTAAAATGTAACACAAGCAGGGCAAAACTAATTTTTACTTAAACTAATAGTCAAATTTGCAGCACTGAGTGATCTGTCCAAGTGTCTGTAGATTATGACTTCATTGATATAAACTTCACAATTATCAAAACTAGAAGTTATGTTAATTAAACTCTGGAAAGTTGGAGAAGAACCTTTCATACGAAACAGAATAATTTTATATTGATAAAGTTCGTCAGGAGTTGTAAATGCATTAATTGCGTTGCCTTTCCGTTGGAAGTTGGCAGAATCCTGACAAAAGGTCAAAGCTGGTGACATATCTCGCCTTTCCAATTACGTCAATGCTGTGATCGAGTCTTGGCATCGGATATAAATATTTTTCTGCGACACTGTTTATTTTTCTAAATTCAGTGCACGTACGTGTTATATTATCTGGTTTTGGCATTAGAAGACACGGTTAACCCCAGTCACTTCAACTTCGTTGTATGAACCATTCTCCAGTAAATATTAATTTTCTTTTCTCAAACGTTGCTGTTTGAGAACATTCATCCTGTAAGGAAGTTGTTCCACAGGTACAGAATCTACAAATTCAGCACCATGGTAGACCTTGGAACATTTGGAAACAAGTGCTCATATTAACAAAGTAGCTATTTTAGTTCACTGTTCTCTTGGCTGTAGATGTGAAAGGTTGTGGTCAACATGATTCCATATTTCTGAATTCATAATGTTACGTGACAAGGCTCGTACAAAGTAAAAAAGAAAAGAGTGAAGCCAACAAGCTTTGTATATTTAAACAGAATAATTTATTTCCCTAGAAAACACGGTAAAAATATGAAAAAGGACTTACAGTTTGTGAATATAATCCAAAAATTAATCCTGGAATTTAAAAATATAAGTCCTATCACTAAAAGTTCTAAATTGAATCCAAGTTCGAATCCCAATTAAGTCCGAATATGGAAGGCGATGACGTCAGATGAGATCGTTGTACTGATGTCAACAGTTCCTCGTTGAATCACAATTTATAATGTTCCAATTGAGAATTCCAGAATAAATTTTCAATAAATGTCTTTGTCCAAGAATTTTGATGAAGAAAAGTATTTTCCAGGGCGAATAAATTATTTTAAATAAAAAAAAAAAAATCAACTCAAACGGCGACAACACAAAATACCTCTGAACCCCAAAGTTATTTTTTACGACTGACAGAAAAACACTGAGAATGAGTATTAAACCCAACTAAGAACGCAATTTCAGACCCACGCGATGGGTCACGTGATAGCTTACTACAAGTCAATAAGCACGTAGGCTAATATACCTTAGCGAAGAATTAAACATTCCCACACTTGAAATGAATTTTAAAAAAAGCTGTTTACAACAGAGCCAACACGTGGGCTGAACATGACCTTGATAATGACCAATCATTTTCACTCTGTGTTTACCAATCTCTGAACCAAGGTCAGCTAAAAATAATAACAAAGCAATACTTTTGCGTTCTAATCAAGCTAAAAGAACTGAACTGAATTCACTGGGAAAGATGTCAAATCCAGTAAAAAATTTATCATTACAACAAAATGTAATAAAACGAAAATAAAATAAAAAGAATTTAAAATTAACACACAAGCAATTAAATTACATATACGTAACAATAAGATTGATTAAGCCAATGTTACTATATTTAAATTTCATGCCATCGTTTAAATTCTGACTGCGTGGGACAGGTACAATTGAAGCGATTGAATGATTAGCAGGCTATCTCTATCAACATATTCCATTAGCATATTTATACGCAAAGTTGCTTCTTTGTCCTAATTTCAGGAGCGTTAAAATAGTACATTTAAGTAACTTAACTTTCTTTCTTTCCAATGGTACGAATGACCATAATACTTAGCCTGAAGAGGATTCTGAGATATGGGAAAGAGAACTAGAACTACATCACCATGCTAAAACTACTTTCTTTTGTATTTCTGTCATATCTTAATTTCAGTTTTGACTGAGTAGAGTGAAGACGAGTTCTTGCTACTTTACAAGCTTTTGACAATTAATATTTAAATCATTGATTTAGTAAGATCAATCTCTGAATCTATTCTAAAAGTTTCTCTTTTAAGAACTTTAATGGTTCACGGACATTATTTAAAACAAAATCTAGTCCAAAAAGACTAAAACCTAATGAACTGATTCTCCAACAGCAAATAAAAGCAAATGAATACACAGGTCCCAATCTTTTCGTACATCAATGCAATATCATTGAAGCATTCTTCAACGTTTGATGAAATCTTTCCAAAGACCCTTAAATGTCAGGGTGATAAAAGATTTAAACTTTTGGATGCCTAATTCATGCATAACCTTTTGGAAAATTCCAGATATAATATTTGAATCTTGATCAGACCAGACAAATTTTGTCAGGCCAAAATGTGAAGGAAACAAAACTTTTTCAAAGCTTCTTCTATGGTTTTTGTTTCAATATTCCTCAAAAGAATAGTCTCTAGAAATCTTGTGGAAGCACAAATTATGGTTATCATTATTCTGCTAAATGTTCGCTCTAATGAAGGAATAGATTGCAGATTTCAGATGGGAATTTGTCTACCATTTGACAGGTGTGACAAGCTCTATAGTACTTAGAAACATCACTTTTAACTCTCGGCCAATAGAAATGATTCCAGATCATGTGTTAGGTCTTGTAAGTGACCAGCCAATTGAGTTTCATGGGCTAGGCTAAGAATGTCCCGTCGATATGGCTTCGGACGAACATTTTGATAACTCACTGACCAATCATCAAGAGCGGATACCTTCGGTGGTATCCGTGTTCTCATACGGACCCCATGTTCACAAAATAACAAACTGGTACTTCTGAGGCTTCAGTTTCGCTAATAGTTCCCTGAATGAAACTTGAGAACTCAGGATCTTGTTCCTGTTCGACAATGAGCGATTGTCTTTTGTTACTCTGATTAAAGTTTCAAAAATGAGTATTAAAGAGATAATCACCTCTTGATTGATCAAAACCAGGAGCAAAGTTGATATCATTAAAAACTGACCAACACGTCTCAGCTAAGGAAATAATTTCCTGATGATTGTCACTCTTAAAAGCTCAAGTAACTGCATATTAAGCATAGTATAAATCAGTGATTTCAATCTCAATAGGATCTACTTTCTGATCTAAGCAAGGCTTGTCAGTTACATGTGAGTTAACCGCATCCTTATCTCCAGCCAGTCCATGATCTAGTAAAAAAAAACAAAAATTCTCAATGAATAAAGAAATTACTGTTGCGATTGTCATGGGTCCTGAGACCCAGTATGATTAGAAATTTTCTCTATGTAGCGGAACATTAACAAAGCAGCACTCTACTCACCGAATAAGAGCACTTTCATTAGTAAAGACTTCTCAGAAAAGGAAAAGTATCGGATATTATTGACTCTCTCTCCATGAATATTTTAATAGGCTACGATTGACACAATCGTGAATGAATAGTTTAGAACCACCCCTTATAAATGGCCCATAATTATCAACAATAAAATCAGACTTTTTTGACCCAATAAATGTATTGTTTTCTATATTTGACCGTGACCTTGACCTCTTAAAAATAAAAATATTTTAGAAAACTCTGTATAAGTTATGTAACTTATTTTTCAATTTGTAGTAATCAGAAATAACAAACCCTTTCTTCACGCAATACGTGCACGTATTAAGAGATAAGGATTTCCGATCAATCTTATCGGATATTTGATTCCTTTGATCACATTTCCAAATTAATCAATTTCTAATTAAATTCCAGTGGTGTTCGAAATAAGATCAGGTGCTGAAGGTGTTTATTTGCTTGTAATGGCCTGTGACGTGGTGATGTGACAACAGTCTTCCAATTAATCAAACTAAAATAATCCAAGATGTCCTTGTTTGAATTCACTATAATTCCTAGTAAATGTATCTGTCCAAGGACATTATTTATAAGCACTCTATATTTCCAGTGAATAAATCATTTGAATAAATAATTTGACCCAAATCAAAATACTAAACACAACAATACAAATAATTCCACTTGAAGATCTTACAGCACGAATAAATAACTTTTAGATAAACAAGATTATATAATAAAGTAAGACACAGAAGAATACTCAGGATGTATGATACAAGTTCATTTCTAGAACAATCTGTTACTAAAATTACAATAAAGATTGTGGTAAACATAATGTCCTTGATTCAGACCAAGATAATGATCCCAATTTTCAACACACACTCCTGGAATAATATTAGCTATGTATTATTTGTTTACCATAACAGGATACAAACTTAATATTACTGGTAACATCAAAAGCTGGTCTCGTGTGTAAAAGCGCAGTGATCTAGTCCTAAAACGAACGGGCACTTGGTTATTCCAATGAATAATTTAAATAAATAAATGATTCAATTTATAACTGAACACAAACAAAAGACCGATTCAACTACAGATGCTAAAGGAATGAGTAATACTAATTTAAACAACATTAATATAAAACTTAAAACACAATAAGAAGACCAGGATGAGGGTCAATTGTTCATTTCCAGAACATTTTAAGCTGCAAACAAGGTCAGGTCTTTTACTTACGTATCAATAAAGAACATGATAAACAACAGGTACACCATGGTTTTTTTTCACAAGGGGAATATCAATGTTTCGAACTCAAATCAAAGTAAACATTTGTGTACCCACAAGTGATAATTATCTTAAAATAAAACATACAATCATTGACAATATTAGCTACGTAATATATAGTTACAAAATGATTTTTACAATCTATAATCATAGACAAAAATTTAAACACACAGTATACACAAACATGACAACATATGGTACTCTTTTCTCTTTTAGGTGTAAAGGTTTTGTGCCTGTCATGTACTAGGTGCAGATGGGATAAACCTATTGATTTTTTCCAAATTATTTTATACATATATATGGTCTTTTTAAATTTCTGAGCAAGGATTTAAATAAAGTTTGATATACTGAACGAAATCTCTAACATACAATCATTGGCGTAAGTAATCTCTCTGAGGATGCAAAAAGTTCATATGGGAGTTATAATTTGCAATAAAGGACTAGTTTACCGCTTTTCTATTCTAATGTACCTTATAGGTCAATTTAGAAGTTACGTATATGGGTCACCTGACAACAGAAAGTAACCATACTGAAAATGTTTCCTCATTTATTCTTCCTAGAGCTAGTAAGGTAATCGGTTTTATCGGATGCAAAGGTCAAATAGAGGTTATTTTGTGCACATTGTGTCAAACTATTTATTTGTAAGTATGGAGTTATGAGTTAGTAGCAACTTTCACAGATTCTCCAAATTAGTTCATAGAGTACTGCGATGACAACCAGTAGCAATTAGATCTGTAGTGCTTGCTTTTGCAAATGAAGTCGATTCAGAGATCATGTGATTAACTTTGAGTATGACTGCCATAGAAAATCAAAGATATTAGTTTGACTATATGATCAGGTCCAAACACTTATGAATTGCATAGTACAGAAAAAAAATGAGAATTTAAATTCACTCCATATTTTAGTTTTCATTTGTTTTAAAAAATTGCATGGAATAATATAAGCTACCAAATAAATTACATAGGAGGTGGAGTAAAGGCTCGGTATTTGACCACAAGTATACATAGACAAAACATTACCTGCAGATAGTCAGAGACTGCCGAGACAGTTACCAACCAAAACTATTTTAAATGAGATAAGGATAGATCAAGCAGCGCAACATATAAACAAAGATAGAATGTGATGCGAAGTCAGTTTATCTGATTGGTTTGTTCAAGCTTATAACAACATTAAACTGCAGTTCACCCAATAACTGTATATGCCATACGGGAAATTCTAACCTATCAAATAATGTATACCTAATGCATGAAATTGCCATTGAAAGTTTATTTGTAAGCAGAAACCTAGCTGGAAAACATTCATGAGCAGATAGAAAAATAACGCAAACCGTAAACTCAAAAGGTGCTAAATCTGGTTGAACATTTCAAAGATTAATTATTTTTGTCTACAGAATGGTGGAGAAAAATATACTGTAAAAAGGCTATTAAAGCAAACGGTAATACGCTCTATCGGCTGGCACTGATACTGTTGATTGCAAACTTTACCCAAACTATAATAATTTCATCAAGCATATAGATGGAACTCATTTTGTTTCCAATGTTCCTGTATCAACGTAGAACCCTATGTGTTGGATCCTCAAGAGGACGGATTGTGTATAGAGTATAAGGGCATCAGATTCAGGTCTCACATCTGGAGAATAAGCTGATAAGTTTATTCAAGTGGTGTTTGGTTGGTTTTGAACTGTCACAGAGTAGATGCTCCTTATCGAGCAGAGCCAATATGGGGAAAATTGAGAAAGAAAAAAAAATACTAATTATGAGGAAGAAAGGAAAGATTAGGTCATAGATAATGGATTTTATCCACTTCCATAAACAGCAGGGTTTCATTAAAACCCTGGAAGCGAGTCTGATTTCATAAATTTAGATCAGATCAGTTTAGAAATAACACCTACTCTTACACTAAATGAAACGAACGCTTTTTTTCTTCAGGTGGGTTTTCAGACAGTATACAGACATAAACAGCTGATGGTCAGAAATTTCAATTTCTTTATTTAAACATTGGAGAAACTGACACTAGTACTATTATACATACAATCGATACTGTAAACTGACAGTTGAGGTCATCTACAACTATATGGATGAGTAATGTTGACATACTTGTTTTCAATACCGGATATTTTTTTATTACTATGTATTAGAGCAAAGCATGTGACCAATATTCATTTTTGTAGGTCTCATGCACAGGATGCAATACGACTGGTCACTTTGTGTCACATGACACAACAGTTTGGAATATATTTCTTCAGAATCAGCATCGTTTTCTGACCTTGATTGGTAGGGTAGCCATGATAGCTTAAATGGAAAGACATCTGATTCGTAATCTAATCGTCACGAGATCGATACCCACTCTGTGCCATTAAAAATACAAAAACACAACAAACTCGGTTGGCAGTGGTTGATACAGCGACATTCAAGACCGAACTTAAGCAGTCCCAAAATGTTCCTTCTTTAATATCATCGTTTTTCCCAAGAAAACCGAAACCCTCAGATCTGAACATGGAAACAAATTTTTAAACTTGGAAATATATTTAGCTACTAAAATTCTGACACACACTGGAACAGATTAATTACGGTTAACAGGTACTATAGTGGTCCGATCTGTGACAGAAGGACATGGAAAATGTCTCCAGGGCAGTCGTGGTTTAAACAATACTTGACACGCTCGCCGACACAGAATAGGGCTGACAATATGCTAGTCTCAAGTCTTTGCACTATGCAAAAGGGACCTTGCTTTTGATGCTTTGCCGACGGAGACCGACAAAGAAGTATTCTAAAAGTCAGATTCACTCAAATGATTTTCAGAAGAGAAAAATCAATACATACATGTGTTTAAGTAGCCATGACTGTTGTGTGTCTTCACTCACAACAGTGATGTTTTGCATGCAGCTCCACGGATGAGAAACTGAAACCATTCGTAATTGGCAAGGTCCAGAAACCCCGCTCCTTTAACATTCATCTTAAAAACTTGCAAGTGACAGGCATAGCTCACAAGCAATCGTGGGTGACTACATGGATATTCATTAAATGGATAAATAATGTATACAAACACATAAGTCAGCAGGAGAGACAAATCGTTATGTGCTTCGACAATGCTACATCACACAACCTGATCTACGTCTGAGTCGCGTGACTTTGAACTTATATCGCGGTTTCATGAGAACAATCAGGCCGATGATGGAAGTCATAAATATGATGACGAGAATGTAACATGTATTGAGCCACCTGGAGGTAACACGACAAACCCTGAAATTTTAGGGCTTATAGAAAAGATTAAAGAAAAACTTTGCGATTCCTAAGGGTTGACGTGATTTCGCTAGGCACAAAAAATGGAGTCATTAGCACAGGCCACATTTGTTAAAGAACGATGTAAGAAACACCAGAAAACATTGCATACCCTCTTCAAGCTAGGCTCTTGAACTGTGAACATTATGAATTATACGGAATATCTAAACATTGTGGAGTATCATTCATAATTCCAACTGACTTGCAGTTGAGTTATAAAAGTACCGTTATCTCATTTCTCAGATGCCTCTTGTGACGAAAACAATATTTTTATGTGGAACAAATGTATTTATTCATGTGACAGAATATGATTTTCGGTAGGAACCTACAATGTTCAGCTAATTCTTCATTAAATGCATCTATTTAAAATAAAATATAACAATAACTTTCTTAGCTTTGTGCGCTTTACACACACACACACACACACACACACACACACACACAAACACACCTCTCTCTCTCTCGTCACATAAGCGCCCAGAAAGAGACTTTCTTCACATCTGCAAACCCAGTAATCAAAGACTTTTCAAAACCGAAAACAAATTCTGGATCCTAAGGCTTTTAGGTTTTGAGGAGTTTCACTGTATATACAAATTAATTGTATCCACCTTTGAGAAGACTGTACTCAGATTTCTCTACCTATCATCAGATGTCGCATCTTTGAATGAATTGCATGTCCTTATATTTCATATGAAATAACCGGTCATTACAATCCAAAAGTGATGATTCATATAAAATGGGCTCACTAAAAGGCAATAGGCAAAAGTTATGCATAAATCTGGAGAGCATATATATATATATATATATATATATATATATATATATATATATATATATATATATATATATATATATATATATATATATATATATATATATATATATATATATATATATCGCTATTTGTTTTTAATCTAATGGACAGCTTGATATGTTCCAACTCCTAAACATGATGCATATAGCTAAGTAAAGAAGAAGAATAAGCTGAGATACATTGTTCATACAAGTAGTCTATAACAACTGTAGAGTATTATGACATTCCAAAGAGAAAGATTTTAGTTCGCTTTCATTATTATTATTATTATTATTATTATTATTTCTGCATGTAGTGACTATCTGTTCAGAATCATTGTGTCATAATTAAATCGTATATTGGTAGATAAAGTTACCATATTATGCAACCTCACTGAGTGGATGTCTCGTTTTAGATCATTTGTTTCATCATGTTCTTCTTGACCTCACTATGACCCTGACATGATGCGAGGAGCTGACCACTATGATAACACGAGTTTTCACACTCTAGGATATTCAGAAAACAGAACACTCTTTCCAGTAGTTGAAAACATAATTTGATCCCTACTGTACTTAGTAACTTAACTGTTACCTTCGCATCCACTGGCAAGTTGGGCACGACCCAAAACGTGATCCATGTTCGTTTTGGATTATTTCAGGGATGCTTATCACGTTTTATTCCCGATGTTTGAGATAACTGGTATATAACATATTGATTCCTTTGTATTTATAGTTATTGGTGTGATCCCTCTCAGGATTAGCATCATCTGAGGAACCCCCTAGTGCCAAAAGTTAAAGGGTTTTTATGTTTGTTTGTTTTTTTCCAAAGGGTATGTGCTATATGTGTTCATTTTATAAATTTCAGTTTTGTAAATTTTGTCTAGGGATTAAACACAGTCCTTATTCTAGTGTGTAGATACAAAGACTCCTTCTCCCTTGCTGGATTTGGAGTCTATTTAATTTTTGGTGATCCTTGCCAAGGATCTATGGTGCCCTGTGTGTGTTATGTGTATTTGCTATTTGTTCTGTACGCTAGTATTTGTGTTTTGGTGAGGGCTGGCTAGATAGGTCAAATTTCTCCGTAGTTATTATTTACCTTTAGTGGATCCTTCACTCGGGAAATCAGTTATGATCTAAGATCGATACTGACTTCCCGGTTTTGGACCCTTTCTCATTTTAGTGTGTGTTTGAGGAAAGATAGTTAAAGTAGAGAGATTGTAGAGTAGATATGGATGTGTGTGTTTGGGGGGAGATCTGGAGTGGCCCGTACTACCCCACGTTTGTCTCGTAGCTTTGGCGCCGCCCCTTTGTCCCCCCTCTTTTTGTACCTATGGTCGATCTCACAGGTAGATTATCTATGAGGGATGTACAAACATCCTTATTTATATTCACGTACTGTTTTCATAATATTGTTAATGAAACATATTATTTTATTATAAATTTTGTTGTCATTTATTTCATTCATGTAGAGTAAGTGTGAATTTTCGAATTTCCCATGTTTCTTTATAATTTCACTTTTAATTTCTTCCCTCTCTTTATTGGTTTTTGGGCAGTCTAATATTAGATGCTTTTTGAGTCGATATTTCTGTTATATAGCCTACACTCGGGCAGACTGGTCGTTAAATGCCTAATGTAAGCAGCTTCACCAGTCATCCATTTATCATGTAAGTAGGAATATATTCTACTTTGTACGGCAGGTGATTTTAGACTTACCCATTTGCTCCAGATCATTTCCCAGTTCAATCCTGGGTTCCGGAGTTTGATTTCTTGCTTGTCATGCGTAAGTGTATCTGTTAAAACTTTATAAATATCTTTGTCTTTAGCCCATAATATGCTATTGTTTCTATACTTATAAATTAAGTCTTTAATTCTTCTATATGATCCTAGTAGTTTAGTTATATTGTTATTTTTATATATTTCTTTATTAAAATTACATAAGTAGCCATATAAGTATATATTAATGGCTTCCCAAGGGTACTTGGGTTCACCATTTAAGCTTTTTATTCTGTTTAAAATAGTCGCTTTCTGTTTTATGCTCAGATTAGGGAGGTTTAATCCCTCCTTTGTCTTAGGTCAGCATATAAATCTTTTCTTCAGATAGTGCATTCTATTCACCCAAATAAAGCTCGTAATTTTCCTTTCTAGGTTGCCAACCATGGCTTCCGTAAGGTGAGTTGTGTTCATGATATAGTTCAAATTGCTATACATGTAGGTTTTAGCGACCTGTACACGGTCTATTAGGTTAATCTCTATATGATTCCAAGTTTCAGTCTGTGCATCTAATTTCTTATTCAGCTCACGATAGTTTTTGTGAGTAGAGTTTGGCCCGAAGAAAATTCCTAGTGCTTTGACTTGAGTTTTGATCAGATTTGGGGGGAGACCAGGGTGATTTCCCCTCCAGTTACCTATTAATAAAATTTCTGTCTTATCATGATTAATTACTGAGCCAGAGGCCTTTCCAAATTTAGTGAATTCGTCTTGTAAGTGTTTAAAAGAGAATTCGTCTCTAGTAAAGTTTGTGCAATCGTCTGCATGAAGTATAGTTTTTAATTCCTCCTTCATATTAGGTATTTTAATCCCTTGAATGTGGTTGTTATTATTAATATTTATATTCAGGGCTTCAATTGCAATAACATATAAAACCATGGACAGGGGGCAGCCCTGCCTGACTGAGCGGTGTAAAGTAAATTCGTTTGAGAGAGCTCCATTAATTGTTATTTTGGAAATGATGTTTTTGCACATTGTTTAACCCAATTTATAATATTGTTCCCAAACCCGTATTTTTTTTAAAACTGTAAAAATAAAGTCATGTTCAATTTTATCGAAGGCCTTTTCTTGGTCGAATAGGTACATAACTCCTCTTTCATTTTTATTTTTTAAAAGTTCTATGATTGCCTCAATCGAGAGCGTATTATTTAAAATTTTCCTCCCTACTCCTCCACAGCTTTGGTTCAAATCTATTATATTATTTAAACATTTTCTTATTCTATTAGTGATTATCTTACTTAAGATTTTATAGTCGGTGTTCAATAACGTAATAGGTCTCCAGTTTTTGATATCTATTCTATCCCCTTTTCCTTTAAAAATAAGCGTAATAATACCTTCTCTTAGGGTTTTAGGCATCTCTCCATAGAGTAGAATATTATTATACAGTAATTCTAATATGTCTACTATTTCCCTTTTAAAATTAATGTAGAAATCAGATATTAACCCATCATAGTCTGGTGATGTTCCTTTTTTTAGATCATTTATTGCATTTATAATTTCTTCAGCAGTGATAAAAGCATCACAGTTTTCCCTTTGGTTCGGCAAAATTTGGTTATAATTCGTCTCTTGAACGTATTTGAGAACTATGTCCCTATTTATATTTTGTGATTTAAAAATGTTTGCATAGTATTGCTGTATATTGCTTAAAATATTCATTTTGTCATTATAAATCATATTTCCTATTCTCATCTCTTCAATTTTCTTATGTTCCCCTCTTTTAATCTCTAGCCTTCTATATAGTCCCCTCCCTTTTTTATATAAATTTCCAAATTTCCCCACCCTTATTTTACATCCTTCTGTTTTATCTTTTTCCATTCTTTCCCATTGTTTTATAATTTTATCATCCTCTTCTAAAAGTGGCCTTTCCTTCTTTTGTATTTCTATATATGTTTTATGAAGCCAATGTTTTTGTATACTCTTTGTTTTGCTATGGTACTTAGTTAATCGTTTAATTTCTTTTTTCAGCACTTCCCAATCATTAATTATGTCCTCTAGTTTTCCTTCTTTAAATCTATTCAAGTGTATTTTTATAGTCTCGACATAATCTGCATCTAGTAGGTGAGTATTGTTTAACTTCCATATCCCTAATCCCCATTTAACTCTGTTTGCTGTCTTTATTTCCAAAAGCACGGGTTTGTGGTCTGCCAAAGAATCCTCAAGTATCTTACAGTTTTGTACTGTTGAAATATGATTTTCTGAGATATAAAAGGTGTCTAATCTGCTGCCTTTGGTTTTATCGTAGATATATGTATAGATTTTGGCATCTTTATTTATCCACCTGTATGTATCTATTACATTATTTGTTTTTGAAAAGGTCTTAACCCATGTATTCATTGCTCTATCTGAATTTGACAAATTTTCGCTTTTATCAAGTTCGTTATAAACCCAATTAAAATCTCCTCCTATGTATTTATTGATTGCTTAGGGTGGAATTTATCTATACTGCAGTCACTGACCTTTCCGTGACATAGGCACCTTATAACACCTTGGCACCTTAATGCTATAAAAGTCTTCCAGGGTTCTTGGAGAATGACTTTATGATAGTTGTGACTGTTTCTCTTATTGGATGTAGGAACTAAAGTGAAATCTAAAACTTGTATTCTTATTTAGCACTTCCACTTCATCAAAATGTAACAATTTGAACCATAAACATTCCAGATTTTTTATATTTATCAAGGAATTATACATAACCACGCAGGTAAGTGAATTATTCTTCAGGATTTATCCTCACTGTGTATTATCTTACTCGATACCCTTTTCTCTGTTTCATACCTTTCTTTGTAATGATGCTAGCGCATCTCCTTTCGCTATCTTTCAGCTCGCAAATCACACTTGTGCAAGGCCCATGATCTACAGCTAGGTACTTACCTCCCATCAGTAAGTTCAGAATGGTACTTTTTCCTGCACATATCTCACCTGTAGGAAAAAAGAAGTGACTCAGCTTCTAAATGTTTAATCCCTGGAAGTACTGGACCCTGACTTATGTGACCACATTCGGCATTCTTACGATTGTATCAGAACAATTCGTTCTCAAATGTACAACTAATTATATACAACATTGTAATCTGCTTCGATGATTCATATTTCAAGAAAAAAAAATCGTAGATTTATATTTTAAGCATTATCTAGACACTGTTGATATTTATAATTTATTTTTTGCCAGGTTTAAACTACGCTATGATTTCTGAGGGTGCAGACAAAACGAAATTTGGTTGGAACGCGTAAAGGATATAACATCTTTGGAAAACTTAAGCGTCTTTCCATTCCTGTGAAACATTAAGAAATTAGTTGTATATGCGAAATTTCTGTCTACAACGAACAGACATGTGCAGATATGGATATGGATTGATGGAGAAAAACGTTTTTCTATGATACAAAATGAAAAAGTGTAAATCTGTTGGATGATATCTGGGTGGTATGTCTGTGTAGTTTCTGTCATATTTTGTCACAGTCGAGATATTGTAAAAAATGATTAAAGTTCTTTAGTTTAATCGGCTGCTTTTTCAATTATTACATACGAATTGGATTTTACAACTGGCTGCTGTAAATTCATTGCAGGGAGAAGACAACCATGTACGATTTAATGACAGAATGACTTAAAGAATATCCTTACAACATTTGTAATCATAATAAATATTATCTGAATATCCTCAATCCACTCCCACCCCTTCTAGAGATTTTGATGATAATGTTGAATAATGATTGTTTTCCGCTCCTGTTATGTGCAAAAATAATAGTTAAATTTTATGACTTTCTGTCTAACTGTGTTATTCAAGATACGAATTAAACTCATAAATTATATTTATTGATATCTATTTCATGTTGCAAAACAACCTATGAACATGGGTTGGTATTGGAAACTACTAAATGAATACTGCATTTGGCAACTTCATAATTGAAAACGGCAGACTGTGTATTTCTTATAAGCACACCTGTCTTCAAATATCATCGGGAAGCAAAGATGCGCTGATTTCTACGGGCTACGGTTAGCATTTTCTTGCTGTCGCAATGTTGGTGGATGCCATTACTAATAGGGAGGTAGGTAAATTATTGTTGCTTACAAATGAAGTATAATGAAAGGACTTAAACTTTTATATTTAGTTATGTGACAACCCAACATGTAGCGAAATTAAATAATATATGGTTGAATCTAACTGGTCCAGCGCTGTACGGTAATTTTGTGGAGAACACTAGGAACAGATTATTTTCAAATCCACTATAAATTATGCACTATGTCTGTCGCACAGCATATGTGTCCACGTTACTTCATTTTCTCGAAAACAATGACAAGAAAATTTCAAATATTGGGAAAAATAATACAACGGTCAGTTCTTAAAAAATTCGTTTGATGAAGAAAAGTACACGTCAACTTCAAGCCACAAAGTGCAAGCCAGTATATCCGTTGAAGCTAAACATTGGTACAGCGTCCGACAGCCACACGGTAGATCTCGCTACGATTTCGGAATGGTATTATTTTTCTTGTTTATTTTATTAAATGTTTGAATTTGACACAAAATAGAATTTTTGGGGTGTGTGTTCATGGGAAAGGCATTTAGCACCCGTTTTCCCGGCATAATATAATCAGTAAGGCATTAAAAGTGCCGTTAAAAGCAACAACAAAAACATCCCTTGTAGTATGACAATGGGTGATTTAGATTTCAAATGCTGATTTTGTTAAACTTTTCTATACCATATGACTTTACCAATTTTTACCCTCACATAACATGCAAGTGTATTATTTACTGTACGGTGTGACTAAAGTTTTGGCAGTAAAAATATTTCGTGAACGATTTTGCGCGGTTAGCGTAAAGGAATTTACAAATTTAGTATCGGACAAAACCACTAATGTAAGCAATTAAAACGATGCTGCCCCGTTAACATCAATGTAGCCTTTGATAAAGGCCGTCGACATATAAGAGTCGCTGATTCCCTCGAGTTCGTTATCAGGTTATTTTGCGACTCCGCCTAGCAGCTTTCAACACACTCACTTCTAGCCAATTACTCTTTCTTACCGGCACAAACGTCATACAATTATAGATAAAATCAGCCTCGGGAATATTTAAATTTCCTGCGATTTCGTATTCTGGGAGTCTAGCACCCTTTTCATTTAAAAACACACCGATTACTCCTGTACCTTTTAGATCCAACGGTCATCTTTGCCCAGTAGCTGTTACCCGAACAAGTGCGTCCTTGTTTAATAACAGTCGGGACCTTGCTATTCTTAACTGAGTCATTGTTGGTGTAAAATATTCGTTGGCGAACTTAACAGCTATGGGTACATCGGTAAATACCACTTTGGCGCTATAGGAACAATCACTGAGTGTTTCGACACCTGGTTATGCAGTCAACGTTTGGGCGTTTGCCTGTGCGATGATTCCAAGTTAGCCTCAAGTTGATAATGGTACATCAGGGTAGTTCCAGCATTGATTTCCATATGGCTTTTAACGACATTATATCTGAGTGAATACGAGGGACTGGTGACACCATTTTCACGCAGATAATCATCAACAAGTGGAACAAAACTGATATCACATCTATAGGTTGATAAAATCTAATTTTAAACACAAACACCAAAGACGCTTAAGTAGCCATCAAGATAAATTTGAGTCTTTCGAACTGAATTTCATCTTCGGCAACCAACGACACTGTCATATTGTATACATGAACGATTTTGAACAGTATCGTCTTAAGTGTTACCCGTTACTGAAGGCTCACCACTATGGATAATATTAAACACTATTGTCATTGCAATCCGCTGCCACTAAAATCGGCTGCGATGAATAAACATGATCTAGACTAGCGCACCTTTAAGATGTAAGGTTTAGGTGAACAGAAGCCATTCCCGACAGAACTGAAAAAATCGGTCATTTACAATACGAATTTTTTCTTCCTTACCTTCGCTGGTTAATATGCTTATAAATAAACCCTCTGAAATTATTACACGTGGTGAAGAGGGCACTTTAGAGATCTGGTCATCAACGTATTGTTTTGCTGCAGCATTAGTATCACCAACATACTCTTTGATAAACCGAACCCACACTATGCTGTCTGATTTCCACATTTTCAGTTACCTCTGCCGGGTTTATTTTACAACAAAGTCATCTTTCAACTTGAAAAGAATATCTTTAACGTCAACATTAGACGTTTGCAGTTTACCAGTTTAATCTTCAAAAAAACAAAAAAAAACCCCACAAGCTCACCTGGGTCAACACAAACAACAACACGACAAAAAACTCAGTCAAATCTGCTTTGGAGGCAAACCTGCTCAGATCTGCATCAGCAACACGTCGGGTTGAGAGACATCCGTAAATGCTAATGATATTAAATTACATTAATGTTAAATCAATTAGTATTTGCGGGGATGTTGAACGCTCAAGTGCACGCAACGCTTCAACAAGCACATGACCGCATAAGAGACAACCCAACCGTATAGTCGAATTAAACAGTGGTTGTTAACGTGCCTGGTTAAATAATGAAAAACTTCAACTGGTGGTGGAAGTCCATACGAGTCAAAATACAAACGATGTCAAGGTGTCACCACGTTTGCGCCCCAGTGACGGCCAGGTCCTGTTGTCAAATCCATGGTGACAAAACCGGTTTCACATATGCTTTGTACCATCAATGAAAGTTCATTTCGCATAAGGACACCACGTAAATGCTTGACTGGTTTTGCCATTGTGAGTAAATCAAGATTGGTCAACTGCGTGTTGTACCGGGTAATCAAAGACCTCTTCCTGGTGGTATTCGATATGAGAGGCTGCGCCTCCCATTGCCTTTTCAGCGCTATCTCGGCTGCATGCTCCGACAGCCTATAACGCCGCAGCTTTTGCAAGCGCGGGGAGCCACTGCTAGCATCAACGCTGGAACAGCTGCAAGGAATGGAAAACTTCCACCGGTCTTTTGCATTTGGGTCACCTCTAACTTGGAGACTTTAAGTGTTACCGAGGTGTTATTGTTTATTCCGCAGTAAACTGAGTTATGTTTTCATCAACCACACGGGACATTTCCAGTCAATTTTGTTAGAGAAAGTTTCAGTCTGATTCCAATTTTTTTTTTTTTTTTTTTTTTGCATTTTTACTTTTCCCAGCTGAGTCTCGTTAAGACCTACCTTCACTTCGTGATGGGACATTAGTATTTAAATGCGTAACATGTTCAATTATGTATTTTCCACAGGTGCATCAACGACCCTCATTCGGCACCAGTACTCTGCAACAACAGAGTCTTCTCAGAAAGCATCACAGCATAGCATCGGCCGCCAGAGGCTCCATCCGCACATACACGTGCATGACAATACATAACAGCGGATTCCCTGAACAATTCCAAGTGTTCCAGAATTACTAAATCGGGTACAATGTACGAAACTCTTGTTGGGAAATTTACAAACCACTGTCGACGTTTTCGTGCCGGTGGATGTTCTACCCTACATTGTGATATGCACGTGCAATAAGAGGAGTGGCTTCTTCATAGTTAAGCCGAATGTCTTCAGACAAATCATGATTGTTTAACCGCCATGAAACTTCAGTCACTTCTAAGTTGTCAAATATCATCTTACTATGGGTTTGACTATTATCTCGCGCTGTACGTTAAAACGGCAGGAACACATGCTTTGGTGCGATAGGACATGTTGGTCACTTATTTTCCAACTTATCTGCTCCGTCATATCACTTGGTGGGTGCGCATCTGTGGTGTAACCGAGAATGAAGTGTTGATATAGTTCCCGACTGCGTAAACGATCAGAAACGTGATTCTCTGGTCAGTAAAGGGGTTTGCACGGACATCCACAAAGTTAGTGTATCCAATACAACTTTACCAGCAGCATCACCTGCATCACGCGTTGTACTTACGAAATAAGGTAACGGTGGGTTTAGCTCCAATACAACCTTGCAAACATCTCCACAAAACCCAAATATGTGCCTGAGGCGAATTACTCATGATATCTTAATGAGACCCCAAGAGTTGTGATCGACGCTGTGCAAATCCAAGGTTAAAACTGGCATTGCCGCTGATAATCATGTCTTCAGTATCTTTGTCCGCATTGCCTGAATGAATTCTAGGTTGCCTATTTGTATACGGTCTGTGATCTACGCGATCAGTTGTATCTTTAACAAATATCATGTTGGACTAGCTGTTCTCATATAGGCATCGCTGTTTCTGGAGAGTCCGAAAATCGACTTGGCATTGGCACCGTAAGTGTTAATTTTACCCTGTATCAGTCTTCCCTCTATTTCCTAGAATGCCTCACATGGAAGACAATATTTAACGTGTCCTGCACTTGTAATTCTACTTTCTGCTGATCAGGGACCCTAGCTGGGTAAGAGTAATACTGAAAACCTCTTTTACTTTGATCAACAACCCTCAATGCGAATGCTGGATCAGAGATATCTTTAAACTAGTCTTGATGAACGTTATCCACTTATACATTATTAATTTTCTCTAATAATACCTTTGCGCCCAAGCTACAGAATACGGTATACGCCAGTGATTGATTTATGTTCTACTGCTGCCAAAGAACTGCATATAGCGTGGACGGAAATCAGCCTCATAAACACTCATGGAAATTTCCTAGAGAAAAACACATTTTATACTGAAAAATATATAATTTTGAAAGTACTTAGGTGATCAATAGTAATAAATAATTTGAGGGAATCTGTAGAGGTCTCTAAACTTGTGTTAATCTAAAACAACGATTGCAGCCATAAAAAGTGTGGCAGAAAAACTTAAATCGCTGTATCGTTGCAATTCATCATACAGATTTATCAAAGAGGCTCAAAAGATGTTATATGTGTTCTCAGATACAATGGTGATACACACTGATAAATTGATTAACTTACGAATGATTTTGGAAATGGAACGGAATAAACTGTACCAAATTTATGAACAGAACAAGATAAAAACATTATATCATATTGTGCATGAAAACATTAAATCTCTGACGTTGACTAAGTCATCCGCTACGTCTGATGCAAGTAAATCGTGTGATAATTTAAGCGAATGTTCTAGCTGTAATGTTGAATATACCCAATAGCATATCAACAAAACAAATGTTTTTGGGCATTAATATAAGAATGAAATCTAAACTCAATAATCTTCAGCATATCTATTTAACATGGTACGACGAAGCAGAATAGGAGAGACGGAAGCACAGGAAAAACTTTTCAGAAGCTATTACTAAAACCAATGAAGCAAAAACAATGGAGGAAATTTACCAGTTCTCTGAGACATTTGATGGTATTGCCTACAAACGTACAAAATGTTGTCGTAGGCGACTTGACGTAATACTTAGTGACGGGTCATTTGAGTTACTTTGGCCTGATATTAAGTTGGAATTTATCTTATCCGCATTTGCAGATGAAGTTATATCTAAGTTTTATGCTGAAGCCAAAATGGACAAGCCTTTTAATTTGAGAAAGCCTGATTTCAATTTTCGATTAACATAAAATTGCGTCATGAACTCTCTTCATTTCTCTATCCACCTAGCTTCATTATCAACGTACTATTTGATTCAGCGGGGGACATAAAACAGCGGCGAGTGCTATCTGTACTGAATCTAGTTGAAAAAATGGGAGATAGTTGTGAATCCAGTGAGGTGGAGTTTATAGTTGAATAAACGTTTACACACACAAATATATATATATATATATATATATATATATATATATATATATATATATATATATATATATATATATATATATATATATATATATATATATATATATATATATATATATATATATATATTGCCACGATTACCTCTGCGACTCTTTTTGATTTCTTGATCTTTCTGGATCCGGAAACTACAATTCAATGCATTTTTGCGATGCAGTCTTTGATTAGCTCTTCCTAATCACCCATTCTTGAACTCACCAATGCCATTTTTTCGGTACTACTATGCAGCGAATGATTTTTTGCATACCCGCTTGTGTAAAATGTATTTAACAAAGATTCTTCAGTGCAGTGATCGGCTATGACGTGTAATTGCCAAAAAATATGTATACGTATGCAGTATATTTATGTTATTACCGTGTCACGGCTTTATCTTGTCGTAATAAAACTCGTACGTGAGCAGTATAAACATACGTGGTAGCAAGGCGCCAACGCAGATTAACTTCTTCAGCTTTAGGTTTGAGTTTTAACCTTAGACGGCTGAGTCCGCCGTCAATTAGCCAGCGTGACTCGATCACAGGGTCGACAAATAGCCTCCGAAGTTGAAGTTGATCTTTCTCGCTGTCCCACACAAGGTTAACACGAATTTGCTTCCGTAAGTATTTCATAGCTTTACCAAATACGGCATTGCTCATGAGCCTGAAAAAGCCTTTAACAAACACATTAATTGCAACCGTACGTAGGTTGGTATTGGATGAAATGAACCATCCATATACGTTAGCGAAAACTCAGCACCCAGTGAGCTTAACAGGCATGAAGTCCGAGTGTAAAATACAGCTGCAGGTTTCATACAAGGACTACGTATTTGAACTTGCGACGCTGACTCATGACAAGCTTGACGCGTTCTGTAAACTTGTATCCGGAATGATCTACGATTCCACACTAATACATCCACTCGCGAGGCACCATCAGTGCTTCTGGGATTACAGGACACTCCTTGTAAGTGATTTATAACTCGTTCGGATTAACTTCCAAAAAGAATCCGACATCACCATTTCTGTGGAACTGGTGTACGTTTTTGTTAACGTCTACATCCACGGGATTAAAACACTAACATTCGTCACTAGGCACTGGTTGCATCGTCGTCCATTATTGAAGAAACGGTACATGTTGTAAATGTTTTGGAAAGAGGGATCGTTTAAGTCCACGAGCGGTTTATTAGCTCTAGACTGTCAGTAACTTGCTACAGAAATCACGCCACGGATTCCACGCTCGTTAAACGAATGTAAATCGATACTGGTGAGCAATTCCAACTCAACTTTCCCGGTGAGGAAAGGTAATAGGTGGCATTAACCATATATATGCGCATGGTTGTATCACGAAACGTCTGAAAGGTATCCGCTAGCAGCAGTACATCTGTGCGTAAATACAGATTATGATAATCACCAAAGTGACGACCAAACGCGGACCAGATTTTGTTTGCATGTGGGCAGTCGCTGGCGAACGTACCTTCACAAGACAGCGATGAATAAAAGGCCTCGATGGCTGGCAAGTGAGCTTTAGCAAACTTGTCGCAGTCGCTCATGTACTCATAGGAATAAATTTCTCTGAGGGTGAGTAAGGTTAATTTTCCGTTGTTGGCATCGGCGTGTTGACCAATAATTATAAAAGAATCATTACCATTCGTTGCAACGTTGCTCACGAGCTGTTCTCACCTCCCAGGAGAGTCAATAACATAATTTAAGACTCTCTCTTTTCAACTGTATACGGACCATAATATTTAGCCTGAAGTGATTTTGAGGTATGGGAAAGAGAGCCAGAACACTATCACCAGGCTGAGAACTTCTCTCTTGTCTCTTTCTGTCATACCTTAATATTGTTTTTGACTGAGTAGAGTGAAAGTTAGTTCTTGATAGTTCATAAGCCTTTGACAACTTATATTTGAAATCAGAGACAGAGTCAAGAAGATTGATCTCTGAATATTCAGTTCAAAGGAGTTTCTCTTTTAATAACTACAATTGTCTACGGAAGTTATTTCCAAAAACAAGTACAAAAGTACTAAAACCTGACGATTCTTTAACTGACTCCATAACAGCAAACAAACGCAAATGAACAATGTGGTCCCAATCTTGTCCTGAATCAAAGCATTATGATTGAATCATATTCTTGAATGTTTGATGAAGTCTTTCAGGGTGATAGGCAGAATACTTAAACTGTTGGATGCTAATTCATGTATAACTTGTTGGAAAATTTTATATATGAACTTAGACCCTTGATCACACTAGACAGATTTGGAAAGTGCAAAAGGTGTTAAAAAGACAGTATCTAAGTGTTTTTTCTATGGTTTAATTTTAATATTCTGCAAACAAATTGCCCCTGGAATCAAATGGAACCACACATTATCGTCAACACTTATAGTTTGCCTGACTTCGTCTTCGTTAAAGAAACGACACAGTCTATCATTATTCTGCTAAATGGTTCGTCAAATGCAGGAATAGGTTGCAGATGAGCCTTATGTATCTTCTGATTGGGTTTTCCTACCCCTTGACAAGTGTGAAAAGATCTGCATTATTTAAATGCATCACTGTCAAGTCGTCACCACAGGGTACATCAGGTGGTCTCGATTTTCTCAATAACAAACTGGTACTATTGTGGTTTCAGTGTCGCTAATAGCCCTCTGAAATAACATGAGATCTCAGTCTTGTTAATGTTTGACAATGAATGAGTCTTATTTGTCACCCGGATTTGAATAAAGAGCACGGACAGTAAAAGGAGGATCATTGTGATTAATACATCTTGATTGATCATTGCAAGGAACAAACGTGACCTCATCAAAATACTGACAGATAACTTTCTCAGCCAAAAGAATCATTTCCTGATCAACATTATTCTCAAAGGTTCTTGTTGCAATAGCTCTGGTAAGTACACAAGCAGGGAATAAAACACAAATTTAGGATTGATTTTTGATCCAAACAAGCTCATCAGTTACAAATCGCTCAGTCACAACCTTTTCTCCCGTTAGGTCATTGCCAAGTAGTGAATGAATTTCCTCAATGGGTAAAGACAACACTGTTTCGACTTTCACGGGTCCTGGGACAAAGTCAGAAGACAAATTAACACAATGCAGAGGAAGATTAACAAAGCCGCAACGTACGCCCTGAATTAAAAATTTTCATTAGAATAAAAATATATATTGCTTCCAAACAATGACCGTGACCTTGACCTCTTAGAAATAATAACATTTGGAATCGCTCTGTCTTTATTATATTTCTTATTTTTCAATCTGTAAGAATGAAAAATGACGTGCCCTTTCTTCTTCGAATAAGTGCGCGGGAAGGGGTAACGATTTCTGATCAGACTTATCAGAAATTTGATTTATGAAAATGGTGCCAGACTGAGATTTGGAAGTGCTCGTATAAGACTAAGATGACTTGTTTTAAACAAAACCTTGCTGAGAGGAAGACTTATTGACAAATGAAATTTTATGAGTAAAGAAATAATCGTCAGCCCTACGATCAGCATTTTCGAAAGTTTTGACATTTAGCTCATCAAGGCAGGTCTTGACGTCAATATGGAAGAAGTTCTTAAACTCTTCAGCTAATATGAGCTGCCTGAGTTTATTGTTTTCTTGATCAACCTTCTTGGCTAAGCACCACCTATCAAATATTTGTTCTTTTTCCTTTGCAAATTCAATATGGGTCTCTCCAGTTTCTTTTCTACAGTTGCTAAACCTTTACCGATATGCCTTAGGGAGAAACCCGTAATCCTTCAAGATACATTCCTTAACCACGTCATAATTACCACGTTGTTGTAACGACAGTGAAGTGTAGACTTCACGAGCTTCACGAATAAGTACACTTTGTAATAATAAAGTCCAATAATTTCTAGGCCATTTCAAGCTTTCAACAATTTTCTCAAAATGAGGAACATATTGATCTACTTATTTGCAAAGGGGGTACTAATCTAATTTTTCTGGTCAGATTAACTTGTGTTTAAAGGGGAGGTACTCATTCCGTTTGTCAGTTCTAATAATTTTAATCTAAATTGCATTTCCGTTTCTTCCTTTTGCATTTGTATTTCTCTCTCAGCCTCTCTTTTTCTTTTTCCTCTATCTGCATTTGCATCATTTCTCTCTGAAGCGTCCTTAACTCAAATTCGATTTGGTTTTGTAACTGCAATTCTTTTAATTTAATTTAATTTCCTGTTACAAGTCCAAACGTATAGAGTATTCCAAATGAATTCAAGTGATGTTCTGAATGAATTTTACATTTGAAAATGCTGATATACCATCAGCCTGGAATAATGTTGATGCGTTAACAGTCTTGAGGTATCAAAATCATATAATCCAAACCATCTCTAAATGAAATCATAATAATCCCAAAATGGCAGTTTGTAATTCCAGTGAATAATTCAGATAAATCAATGTTCCTTAATTAAAACTGAATATATCTAAAAGACTGATTCCACTAGTCAGATGTTAAAGTAGGAATGCAACATTTCTATCTTTTTATCCCCTATATAAAACTCCAGGTCATAATTTAAGGACCATAATGAGGGTTAAAAGGTCATTTCCTGAAAATACAAAGTTCTAAATCTGTTCAAGCTAATTACTAAAACTAGCAAAAGGCATGACAAACAGCAGGTACACCAGGAATTCAGGAGGCGAAAACCCATATCCTAAACTTAAACAAAATAAAAATGTTTACCAACAATTAATAATAATCTTAATATATAACCTGCAATCATAGGCAAAAGTTAGCAACGTAATATATCGTTGACTAAAATAATATTAGTCACGCAGGCCCAAACTCCTACCGTGAATTATCGAAAAAGGTCAATCAATAAACGTGACACCAACAAGTAACGCGAGCAAATGTGATTTAGATCATTCCTGTTGGCATGTACACGTTTTCCAAGGCATACTCCTTTGTTTTGGTTGCGTCCCAGCGTCATTGAAGTGTCTATATTAGAGTAAAGATTAGTTTTTAATTGAAATCTGTCTGTATCGTCTTTCCCTGGATTGCTGTTTTATATAATGTTGTATAGAAGTAATCACTTCATAATCTAGGCGATAGTGCCAGATATTACAGCCCTAAACTCTATAATACCTTTTCCACCCGTGATGGTGATTTATAATCTAAGGTCAAGCTCTGCTATATAAACAATCTCATCTTCCGACCAGGAACAAATTGGCGAGTACGCGGTGCAGATAAAACATTTTCCAAGCTCTTATCGATAGACATTACTTCTAATCTATTATAAAATAGTGCACCGACTACATCACTATGCCTTTGACGCTTATATCGAATAATCTCAAACGATTTTTTCCACTTACCTTACTCCATGCTTTTTTGTTTTGCATGTTTGAATATATTATTGGTAAATTTATCATATTGGACCATATTTTCTGCTTCTACTATGTTTTATAATATTTCATATTTCTTCTCAAGGTCGGTGAGTGGGATGCCAGTGTCCTACTATTGTCAGAGGTATCTCTTCATAACTTGTTTGCTCGTTGATACATTCATTACCACTGGTGACCTATGTAGATGAGAATGGACCAAATTTAATCATGACATCTCTTTGTTTGATTCTTTCTTCCATTCCGTGTGAACAAAAACACATTATACTCTATATTATTGTCAAAAATGAAATCTTTTGATACTATTTAACAATCCTTTGAGTTATTATTTACAGTCTCTGCAATCAATTGGTTTTCAAGGTTTGCAAGCATGACAATAAATTGTGTGAAACAGAACTGACACTTCTTTATGTGATGTTTATATATATATATATATATATATATATATATATATATATATATATATATATATATATATATATATATATATATATATATATATATATATATGTATATATATATGCGCTGCAATGTACTACTCATCAAATTTGTAACAATTAACATTGCTTTGTTTCGCATGACTGATATTCTTATTCATAAGGAAACAAAAACTAGGAGCCAGAAAGAGTGGTCAGTACCACTCAGACATTCGAAGAGACCCAAGTGTCATTTTGTTTACTGTACCAAATGAAAACAGAACATTCATAATAGCCGTTCTACATGATTAGTGTTAAGTTTTCAAAACCGCATCTTTATTTCCTGTATTTTCTTCTACGCAAATTAATCCTAAGAGACTACAACTGGAGACAGATAAGAACATCATGTCAATCAAAAAATACGAATATTAAAGAATATATTATTAACTGCCAATTTTCATAAAAAAATGTTTTCGTAGATATGGTTATACTGTACAGCCTGTTATATAGGTTACACGCATTACACAATAGCCTGTCTTAAACAGCCAATTTAACAAAGTTCCATTAAAAAAGTTATTGATTAAATGAATCTGTATTTAGCAGTTACCTCACTTCAGTAGCTAGTTTAATCATTTTCCACAGGTGGACGCTTAAGAGAGGTTTTGATTGTACAAGTAAAACAGTGGCCCTAAAGTATAGACGTTTGTTTTCTATTAATTTAACAAATTCTTATTGCGTATTTGTTTTAAGGCTGTGAGCTTGTATTCCAATAAACATTTGTATTTTTATTGCAGGACAGTGTCCTGATAAAAATATTTTTATCCTGTATTTGATGGTCTTTTACTAATTATTGGTCTGTACACAACGCTGGATGGAGGAGAGTCTGAATTTGAACTTTGATTACCTAACAGCATTTCAAAACTTGGCTTACTTTGACTGACCAAATCTTAGTTTCTTGTGTTTTTTTCTGATTTAATCATTCCTCTTCACAAAGAATATATTAGATAAAGTAGAATTGGATACGAACGGATAAAACATGCGAACCAAAAGCAGACTGTACGTTTGGTTGAGCTTTCACGCCATGTTGTATCACAAAAAATATAACGTAATGGTTCACGATACAGCATACATCAAAATAGTTGGAGCACGTAAATAAACTGAAACACATAAACGTTAAGTCCATGTTTGCAGTATAATAAAACAATATATTGCCCTTGTTAGGAGGCAGATATGATGATTTGTCCACCTAAAGCAGGTCACGTTCTATAAGGGAGGCATGACTTACCGCGGGTTAACACACCTTTATATCTACCCCTAACAAGTGCAATAGGTCGTTAATAATATAGAACAAAATCAAACAAGACATGAAAACATAATCATTTGAAGGAGTAAAATGGTTTTATTCCCTGACACATGACATTCTGTGGGTCAATCAATGATGTTGTTACTTTTATGGGGTATAACAGAAATCACATCATCATTGCATACATACGTTTTGGGATATGCTAAATTCCAAGATTGAAGGAAAACTATGTGTTTTCCTTTTCCTTTCGGACTTTTGTTTTTATGTTCATTTGGTGTTAAACGAGGAGAAGTATCTATTTAAGACTAAAACAGCTTTGTGTCCTGTTCTGTCTGAGCGCACTCTTGGGTCCATGTATTTCAAAGTTAACAGTTGTTGATAGGATCCACTCAAAACCAATACAGTAACATCACTCAATATCTTGCAACTAAATACAGTATGTTCTGATGTGATGTAATTTTCATAACACAATATATATGATTATTGAGTAGAATTTGAAAGGGGCAAACTGGCTTGGCACCTACAAGATTGTATTTCGTTTTATGTTGAATTCATCTATCCTATATAGAATTAACTTATTGGAACCACAAAAATCAAAAGTAGGTACATGCGTACATCTAAGACGAATGGAGCGACGGGTGTTTATTGAAGCAAAATATGATAAGCGAGTTTTTAAATTAAACATAAAGTTGTATGGAATTTGCATTATATCCGCATCTTGTACGTCTTTTCGGGAAATTAGATTATCCATTTCATGGGTAAGCAATGTACAAATGCAAACAATACCATGGTGTAAGAAATGTTTCCAGAACTAATTAAAAGGCACATAGAGTACTGTTTAATAAATACTTTCTTGGATTAATAATTACTCTTTTGCGATGGACTAAAATTCTCTGCATTTAAATTATTCATGCGGGGCAGTTAATTGGGCAGATACAAGTGGTACAAAGGGACAGCATTGTATACTCGATGTAAACACTCTTGTTCTATACACTTCATTCTAATGGATAATCCCCTAACTCTGAGTAATTATTTGCTAAATTTGTATTGTTCACCCTCTCAGAGCATGTTCTAAAAAGGTCTTCGGGAGAACTATCTGCATTCAAAAGTTAACATATCAACTTAATTTAAAATTGCATGAAAGTCTGCATCCAAAAACTGCAAGTTACTATTAGAGGAGACCTTTTTGTTTTTTCACGAATTCCTTAAAGTTTAAAGGTTGATCTTACTTTTAAATCATCTATATTTAAGGTTGCCTCCTGAAGAGCTTTAAAAATAAGGAACACGTTTGTGCGCCCTTTAGAAACGGACACCACAGGTTACTATTCAATACGCAACGGTTCCTTCAAGTAGTGGGTGGCAACCCTAGCTAATCCCTTTGTGCCGCTGACGGTCTTGAACAGAGATAGACCGGGCAGGTAATAATTGCTGATAGTCTGTTTACATTTTTCTAATGATTCATATTTTGATATCAGAGGCTGCTTTAAATATGTTGATATATGAATAAATTTATATATTGATTTCTAAAATTATGTTGCATGTTTGCAGCAATTTGCATACAAGCGCTTATTAACATTACAATTTCATACATGCTGTGCTCAGTTTTATCACGTGGTCAAGATACGAATATAGCTTGCATGTGTTCAAGATGTTGTTCGAAACAAATTACAACAAAGTTGAGTAAAATATCTTATTCAACGATAATATTTGTTATTCACGAGTAGACTTTCATACCAACATTGAAATTATTTCAGTTGTTAAAAATGTTAAAATTTTTCACATAATGTTTTAAAATACCTTCTTCGAACTCAGCATATAACTTTAGAAAATTCAGGTTACATATTGGATGACACCATATACTTTACTATCATCAAAATGTAAATATGGTGTCGTGAATCTAAATACATTTCAGAAAGGGAACCAAGGAAATTCACGGAATATGCAGATAATACACCGTTAATATTCGTAGAAGTAGTTTAGAATACAAGAATTTAGATGGAAGGGATTATCGACAGGAACCAGCAAGCAGAAAAACTTGTTTGTGATCAGTTTGCCTTGTGTAATGACAAACATTCTCAATTGCAAAAATATGTTTAAACTAAAGAATTTGTGTCATAGTTATAGTTAATGTCCACAGGCAGAGTTCTCAAGGTATAAGAAGTGGAGCAGACATAAATCAACTTAGAGAAGAAAGTGCAGTCTTACATCTCATTACAATTCAGACATATGTATGCCAAATCCTGTTCATATGTCTGATTAAACTATGGGCAATTTCCAGGAATTGAGAAAAATTTTCCAGTCACAATTATAATTTATGCATGGAGGGCTGCTAACACTTGTGGTACACTGTAGCATTTACATTGAAGAATCAACATTTATCCAGATCACACAAATGAATTACGATTGATTCTATAAGGCACAAATACCATTATAGTATATATTACTTCCAGAATGTACATTCAAATAATTAATTTAAAATAAAAGGCAGAAAAGAAGCATACGCTTGGTGCGTTAACATAGAAGTTACATATACTTTCGAAAAAGGCAGAGTGGAGAGTTTTAGTGAATTTACGTGTTTAAATATCGTGCATCTGTATGCAGAGTGTGGGAGGCCATTTACCGTAAAATTGCGAAAGCCAATCTGTCATTTAAAACGTTAAGTAGATGAGATAGTATGAAAACGAACTCTATGGATATTAGTAGATTCAAGCATTTAGTTGTTCTTCACTGAAGATTTTAATTGCTACCTCAATAGCAAATGACTTTCATCTACACTGTTTTGTGAGCAGAGGAGTGAAGCAGAATCACGGCAGTTTAATATTCACACTGTCTACCTGCATCATCATAATTTGCGCACAAATGATAAAGAATTAAGTATCTTTTAATAATAGTTGCTCTGAAGACGATACAATAGAAGCAAACGTTGTGTTGTGAATATTATAGTTACCATTTTCTTTTGCCCAGAAACGTAGTGCGCACTGAAGGCAAAATGATACTGTACTAAATAATTGGATATCTAGCCTTACTTTACAATGTTGTTAACGTTGTAAATATACAGGTGTTTAATATTTGATAGTCGTACATAAAACAGAAGGGACAAGCCCTCGTCATTTATTAAGTGAGCGGGACTTATAAAATAATGTGGATTTTAAAGTAAAGGTTTTGGAGTGTTCTTTAAGTTCCTTTTTCATTTTCTATCTCTTACTTTCTCTCAGTTACTAACTGTGACACTAGTACAAAGTAGGACAGGAAACAGCAATTATTGATAGATGATAGAATATTCATAGAAAGAGATATACACTCACCTGCTATCATTATGCGAACATCTCCAGACTCAAGTACAGCAGAGGCTTTCCTCAGGATCTCCATGTGATCCAAAAAATGTAGGCCAAGTAAGCACAACATAAACTGGGTTACATTGTCCGACTTCAGAACTCCAACGGTCTTATCGTAGAAAACCTTGCTCGCAATCTCGAGTTCCCATTTTTGCGCCAGATGCGTCATCGTCCTCTCCAACGTTTCGTTCTTAAACGTAAATGAGCCTTGATGTGTTCGTAGTTTCTTTAATATTCATTATTATGTTTTATAGCTGCATTTCATCAACGAAATATATTTATTAGAATAATTTTTAATATACCACTAAATATTTTTAATATTGGCTTTGTAACATGTTTTTCTTTATTTGGTTCTCTTTTAGATCTTTTTAATTTTATTTATCTATATGGCTACGAAATAAATGTATGGTTATAGAATAGAGATAACAATAAATGGTGGAACAGTGAAGCATTCATTGTAAAATTCTGAATAATAAAATCTCACCAATTCTTGAAGTCTCGTTCTTTTCATAGTTTGATCTGCATCTATAGCTTTCTGAATAAAATGTTTTGCTTCGTCAGTGGAGCTTAGTAATTCGAGATCTCCTTCTTTAAAGAGGCTGTATTTCAAGAGTATCTCAAAAAGTTTCCACGAGTTATTAACGGCATTTTCCAGCTCTCTCTGCACTTGGTCAGACGTGAAATTCTCCCCAGTTGCCATTGTTGCCAAAGTCCTATATGTTTAAAAACAGAAATTATTTATTTATTTTGTATTGTGCAACAAGTTTCTGCATTTTATGTACACATTCTCAACAACAAAGGTGGTGATAACGTTGTATAACATTTTAGGTAGAGAATGCCTAATCTCCGACAGTCGTTAGTAACAGATTATTAATCAGTATATTTCACGGCTTTAAGTTCAAACCTGGTGCATTCTTGTATAACAAAAGCTGTTACCATATGTCTCCCTAATTAGAGTTTTCTCTGGCTTTTCCGACCTGACTTAAGATATTTTTTATATTTATGGTGTACAAGTTCAGAGCGTATTGCCTATGAAAATGCTATAATTTGTCAAAACCGCATGTGCCGGTATTAATAGCGGGTTCACTACTGGGCCTAACAACTTTAACGACGTTACACCGAGACCTACCTGCATGAAATTGATCGGAAGATGATCTATCTTCTAAGAAATTGCACGTTTAACATCTGTTATGTCTTTAACTTGTTCACATTCGAGAGGAAACTACAGAGTTCAGCAAATCTGACCTGGTATTCACTCTAACTTGCATTGCTAGTCACGTGAGGCATAACATGCCAATTGCGCAAGCCCAGGGGAATGGAACTAAAGGTAAGAAATAAACAACAAAGCTAGCTGCAAATGGTGCATTATCTACGATATAGTTTATGTTAGACTTAGAAAAAGTCGAATCATTTATCATGCAGGAAGATTAAGTTAATTTATATTTCAAGAACGTTTCATATTTTTCATTGACTTTTAAAAATGTGATACACATCCTTGAAAATGTATTTTTTGCGACAGAATACGTATAGTTCTGGTAGAGTTATCTCTCTTAAATGCTGTGGAGTACATGATTCTGTCCTCATGAAAATTTCAATTGAAGATTCCGTTCTATGACTGCGTGTGACAAGTACTCTGAAAGTATTTGTTTTTCACCAAACATCAGAATTGAGGTCTCTGAAAAATTTTGATATACTGTGAAACCAGTAGAAAATAACAGTATAATAAAGTTTAGCAAGATTGTAGTACATTGCGATTAATGGTTTTGGATATGTATTGTAGAACGCATCTGTATTTACTAATTTAGGTAGCGGTCATGAAATAGAGTTCATTTGTCAAGTATTCTTGTGCTTAGCCAACTTGATCGGACTAGCAGTATCTAAGCTGAGTAGCAACGAGGAGCTACTAGAAATGTCTAGGAGTGAAGTGATTTGCAGTAAACCTGACGATGTAGTCACGTGGTATTGGATCTGATGTAGACGGGAGGATGGTTATCAGTTTTACCCATCCAGTTGTTTGATAGCAGTAGCGTTGTATAAGAGAGTCCTGAGCCGCCAGTCAGACCCAGGAAGGAAACTATTATGTTGAGCACAACATAATGATAATAATACTGACTTTCATGTGATTGTTAGACATATGGTGCTTTTAGCACAGTTGTGTTTGATTACTAAACTTTATCACAGAGATTTTTGACTGCTTAAATTTATAAAGGTAGTATTTGATTACTGTTTCGCCTTTTTGGCCCCTTTGGGTACCTGATACTTCACAGCCTCTACCCTCTATGACCTTTTAGGCGATCAATATGCCATGTGTGAAATCATGGATGATAAGTATTAAAAATCAACCATAGTGACCAGTCATGGGTTGGGGTAGAGTCTATGATGTATATCAATGCCAAACGACAATTTACCGCTACTTGTCTTGTTATAGATGTGTATTCATCCAGGCTGCATACGGTATCGATCAACACTGCATACCCACAATGAATTACTAGGCAGCAGCTGTTTCGATCAATAATCGGACCTCTGCATGAAGATATTTATTCGACCTTTACATTTTTTGTAAATCCGCGCTGTTTCTTATTTGTGCTCGTAATTGTCTGTGATTTTACTTTTCAGCCAACACAGTCTCAAACTAGGGCGCACTGATTATTTTATCCTCGATAGCCACTGAATAAAGTTCACTGATCGTATTGAGATTATTGTGTGTCGCTCCAAGCAGTTCGGAATAAACACGTACTCGTGAATGCACTCACATCAAAATTAATTTGCTAGAACTACTAGAGACACTATCGATATAGCTGCAACAAATATTCCGACTGGCGCACCTACTATGTTTGTTGTTGCCGTGATTTCAGCCACACCAAGACCAGCAGTCGTTTCCTCAGCAAGATCCAAATAGCATCTACGACCTAATACGCCCGTTTGTATTTCACGATCAGCACGGTTCTCTTAGTAATTTCATCTCGCAGCTGTTGTTCTGCTTCGATTATTTTTTTTCTCGTCGGTAAGATTGAGGATCTATCATAGTTCTTCTATTAATAATACAATCGCATAGTACAATTGTACGACAGGCAGGCCTTGTCCGTACTCGTCAAGTTCAGGTGCAATACACACACGCACTTCTAGTCAATTACATTTTTTACTGGTACAGTTGTCATAAAATGATAGAATCCCTTCCTCATTAATACTCATATCTCCGGCGAATGTGCGTTCTGGTGGTCTAGTTCCCTTTTCAGATAAAAACGCAGCAATCACGCCAGTACCTTATACATCTAAAGCTTGTCATTGCCCTTAACTGTTACCCTAACAAGTGCGTACTTGTTCAATAATAGTCGACCAGGTTTTTGTGCTGGCCGAGTCAATGTTGGTTTAACATAATTATCGGGGAACGTAACTGTGGTGGACACAGCGTTGAATGCCACTTCGCCATTATAGAAACAATCCATGAGAGATTTTGCATCTAGTGATGCAGTCAACGCTTTGGCGTTTTCACGTGCACGTGTGATGATCCCAAACTGGCCTCCAGTTGGTTTTGGTACATCAGGGTGGTCCAAAAGAGCAATTTCTAGTTGACGTTTAGCAAAATTATATGATAGCTCATACGAGAATTTGGTAACACCACTCTGAAGCAGATATTCTTCGAGAAGTGGAGCAAAATTGTTATCAATGTTAGCATCCTCTGCCAGTTAGTCCAGCATCCCGTCAGTAAATTATGCATTCATCAATGCGATCAGATTCCATTATGTAGATGTACAATGATAATATATAACCTTAAACATACACACCAAAGCGGGTTAAGTAGCCGTCCCGATAAACTGAGTGCTTCATACCAAATTTCAACTGCGACAGTGGAGTTTCCGTGGCAATATCGCCTGGCCTGGTAACTGTTCATATTAGTAGTACAAAACTAACATCAAATGCCACATATCATTAGCCATAAATTGCCATTCGATCCCAATTGCCGTTAGTTCCGGTTATGATAAACAAGTATGTTCCTCACTCGTACACTTTTACGAAATCAGATTTAGTTCTGTCAAAGCCATTTCAACCAGAATGGAAAATAAGTCGGCCGTTTACAATGGTTTTTACATTAATTTCTTCTCCTTCTTTGATTAATATTCCCATAATTGCGCTTAAAACGTTCCTACGCGTGGAGGTGGTAGTGGCACATTAGCGATTTGTTGATCCACATGTCATTTTTCTAGCAATTTGTTCATCAACATTATAAACGCGACCGACACGCCACTGTCTCTGGTTTTCAGTGATCTCAGCCAGGTTCTTTGTGATAGTGCCTTTTAACGTGACAATGATATATTGAATGCCAACATTAGATGTTTTCAGCTTGATCTTCAAAAATCACAAGCTCACCTGCATCAACGCCAACAATAACAGGACCAGTGAACTCAGACAAATCCTACAAAGTGGGTAATCGGCTCAGATTCATATCAGCACCGTGTCGTCGAGCTGAATAACGTCCAATACATATTGACAGTTTGTATAATATTAAACATACGTTAATGTGAAATAAGTGTTTGCGGCACTGGTGAACGCTCAAGTGCACGCAACGCTTCATCAACAAGATGACCGCATATGGGTCCATCCAAATGATTTTGGTCTGGCATAGTCGAATAAAACATTTTTTTTTTTGTCTTTCAGGTCAACGGTGCCTGTTTAAATAATTAACAATCTCAACTGGCGGTGCAAGTCCATACAAGTCAAAATACAAATGATACTGAGGTGTCACCACGTATGCGACCCAATGAGTGCCAGGTTCTGTTGTTAAATCCATGTTGACAATGCAGGTTTCAAAGTGCGAGTGGCACAATCGATGCAAGTTTAATTCGCATAGAGACACCCAACGAAAATGTTTTATTACTTTTGCCATTGCGAGTAAACAAGATTGGTTAACGGCGAGATCTTACTCGACCGAGTAATCGAATACCTTTTATGGGAATTCGACAACTCGTTCCAGGTAATCGAAGGCCTTTGGTATCTGTGCGACCACCAACTACCTTTTTTCAGTGCAATCCCAGATGCAGTTCCGACAGCCCTTAAAGTCGTAGCTCTTTCAACAGGCGGCGCCGCTTCTGCTAACAGTTCTGGAATCTTTGCAAGGAATGGAAATATTCCACCGGTCTTTTGCATATTTGTTACCTTACCTCTGACTTGGATGATTTTGTCACCGATATGTTATCATATTTAGCTGCATTAAGCTGAGCGAGCTGTGTTTGAGTTTCAGTGTGACCCCACATTTGTCCTTGATTGCTTTTGTTTTACTTTTTCCAACTGATTTTCACTAGAGCCGACCATCACTTCTTGATAGGACATTATTATTAAATACATAACAGGTTTAGTTATAAATGTTCCAAAGGAGCATTGATTTCCATCATTTGGCCACCAGCACCTTCCAATAACAGAAACTACATGTCAATAACGAATTGCCTAAATAAATATCAGTGTTCCAATGAAAAGTAATAAATCGGGTACAGCGTACGAAAGTCTTGTTGGGAAATTTGCAGATTCGTGTCAACGTTTTGATGCTGGTCCATGTACTACCACAGATTGTGATATGTACGTGCAACATGAAAAGTGCCTTATGCATAGTCAAGACGAATTTCTTCAGAAGGTTCCTAATGACCGTTTCATCACAGAGAAACCTTGGTTATTCGCAATGTGTCAAATATCATTTTGCTATGTTTATCTCAATGTACATTTTGAAACGACACAAATACATGTTTGATGCCGTAAGACCTTATTTGCCATGTAAACTGACCCACACTAGCAGTTGCTGAGTGTGGTTCCCAACGGCATATACGAGAACAATGTGATTATGTAGTCAGTGAAGGAGACAACACAGGCATCCACAAAGTCAGTGTTGACAACTCAACTTTACCAGCAGCACCTCCTGTACGCCAAATTGCGAACATCTCTGCAAAACCCAAAGATGTAAAAGAGGGGAATTGCGCATGAAAACATCAATGAATAAACAATGAGTTGCAATCGACTCTGTGCAAATCCAAGATTGAAATTAGCATTTGCTCTAATTACAATAGTGTTTGCGCATCTTCTTCAGCGTTTCTAACATTTCCAATAGTAAAGATTTATCTCTACCTAATTAACTGTATCTTTAACAAACATCATTGTTGAACCATCTGTTCTCACGTAATCATCGCTATATCTCCCAAGTCCAACAATGGTCAATGTTGTCAAGAACTGATTCGATTTACTTTCCATCGATAGAATAACTTGCTCTGTTGAACTACGCCATGATTCCACTGTCGACGAATAAAACTCGAGCATAGGCATCGTAAGTGGCATCACCCTGTAGCAGTTCTCCGTCAACATCCAAGAATGCCTCACACAGAAGGAAAACCTGGACGTGTCCTGCACTTGTAATTCTAATTTTAATTGATTTGCGTACATGGCCGGATATGAATAATACCGAAAATCGTTTTCACGTTGATCCTCTAAAACAGGCGCGCCCACATCAAATGCGGGATCACAAATATCTTTGAACTGAGCCATGGTGAGACATTAGTTTCCACTTGTATATTATGATTTTATCTAATACCACTCAGGTCCTCAATTGTAATCCACTCTCCATTACCAGATTTGCAATCACTGAATCTGACAATCGTTGTTGTGCGTCTTCAAATATGTTTTTACTAACCACAGGCGACATAGTTTCGGTTTGTTGGTGGCGTAATTGCTTTCTATCAACGACTCACATTTGCAATTTGTTTAGCGATTGGTGCATCTGGTGAGGTCAGTGCCCCCGAGCACCTTTGGTGCGCCAGTGAACAATCCACGGACAACATCACTGAGCCCAGTTCCATAGTAGGTCACGTTAACGGGTTTTAACGAGTTAACAAAGTTTAACACGTCCACGCATGATAGTCAATATTATATTTAAATGATAGTTCGAAATATAATGTACAGTTGTCTGTCACTTTTTCATCGCATAAATCAACGTGCTCGTCTTTATCCTCAATGGAAAAACGAATATGTGTCAATGGATTATTATTATATGGAAGATACACAGGTGCCGAGAGCATAATCGATATCAGATTACCTGGTTCCACAGTTGGTTTAAACCCAGACAGTATGCAACCTTCGGAGACCAGGCCTGTCGTTTATGGCCTGCTTTGATAACTACCACTGACATCGTCACAAGTAAATTGACCAGCATTGTTGAAGTAATCCTCCATATATCAGGTCCTGCACACAAAACTTCTTCATTTTCTGGATTATCTTTTGGTCAACAAAGAACTGTTCTCGACAACGTCTGTCCAATATTAAGCAAATATTATGGAGATTTAATTGTGATGATGGAGCTTAGTGTGGGCTCGTTATCACGTATATAAATTTAAGTCTTCACCACTCAGCACCGAAAATCTGCATCGGATCTCATCTTTGCGGTAATGTCGCACGCGCCTGTATGAAGTTCTACCATACCGCAAGATGTTCCACGATCTTGTGAAAATATAAATGTGTTGTTTCCGGGCAGACCACCAAACGGTTGCGATCGGTTAGTCAAACTGTATCAAAATTACAACTACGCAAGTGTGATCTCAAGTGTACTCGATCCACAAGTGGCAACAGGTGCAGAAAAGTCACACTAAATTCTGGTTTCGTTGATGATGGTAATAATCGGTGTTGTATACATCATGGATATCAAAAACAAATTCATGCATCACCGCACGATATCTGTGTCTGTCCATGAGGTCGATGGTGATCAATCGCTGGTAAATCTATGTGGCTACATTATTGACCTTGGTCGAACTGACCCCACGAGTTTTTTCAATCGATCTGCGGGGTCAATAGGTTCACACAGTCCACCAAGGCCTTCTATTTCATTGGGCTGTTTTTTGAAAACCTCTCGCAAATTCTCGGGATGGTGTATGTTTTTGTTGTATTTTCTCCGCAACTTTTGCAGTTAAGTTTTCGAGGAAGATGTGCTATACGTTTGTGTCGTCGCTTTGATGCGGGCTTAGATAAAGAGTTTCCCGTTTTTGTTTGTGCTGGTGGAGGCGCACGTCATTGTTGTGGCTGGTACCACCTTTTTGTTCGCCTATCCGCTGTCTGTGTTCTTCACCTGTGCGAAATTCGGGTCTAGGCTGTTGTCCTATCCATATTTATATTTGTTGTTCTTTTGATAATACACGCTTTTGTCGTTTTAGCTCTTGCATACGTTGTTTCTCTTCAATTATCACATATTCATTGTCAGGGTCGGGGTCTCTAGGAACTTGCTGTTACTATGATTGAGGTGCTTCCCACCTTCGCATAAAATCTCCCCATAACGTTTCACCTTCTTCGATCTCTCCGCTGCTTAATGCATTAATCGTTTCGGCAAAATATCTCCACTCTTTCAAATTACCAGATCTGTTAAAAGCAACATAAACAGGAGTTTTGAAGATTGCCTCACAAGCTGTTTCTTTAAAAAATTGAACCGGTGTCTGCATCTCTGACTTGTACTAGGGTGGCACTTCTGGCGTCCTGGCAATTGCCTCTAACTTCCTCCTCAAGTGCAAAGGTGCCATTTGCGAGCACAACCATGGCTTCTCCAAATTAACTAACGTCTACTTTGTCTGACCTGTGGTACACGCGTGATCGTCTCTGCAGTTGCTCTTGTAGCTTTTTTAATATCCTTAGTGTGTTTAGCTATCTTACGAACTATGTTAGGTTCTTCTTCTGTTCCAGTCAACGCAGTTGTTGCCTTTATAATATTCTCGGCACGTGCCGCAGTTTTCTTTGTAGGTTTAATCAGCGTCACAAATGATTGTTCCAAGCCCACTATAACATATCTTTTTTGCGGCCTTCTATTGCATTTTGAATCAATTGCTGCTGTTCCTGAGCGGATTTAAGGTGTCGTTTTCCATGTTCTTCTATAACACCGCTGGCAGATGTTTAATATGATTTATATTTATTGTTAAAATTGGCGTGTGAGACACGTTTGTGCTAGACTCTTGCTTCCAAACCCGTACCTTATTTACCCCTGCAAATTTTAGTCAAATCAATGGTGTGAAAACTACACGGAATCCTTTGTGATCCGCTCAAAAATGTCTCGAAATTCAACCCTCAATCCCTCAACGTGTTATAGATAACTTCAGGCACATGTGCGTATCGTTGAGTCCAATAAATGTTTTTGTGCCGACCTCGTGATTGACTTGGTTCTCAAGAATTACATTGTCGTCAATGGAAGGTGCTTCATCGATGGTGGAAAAGATATCAACAGTGGTGCTGTTACCGCTTTTCGACAATAGTTTATCAAAACATTTTTTAAAATCTTTTGAGAACATTAAAACACGGCTGGTCATCAGCTGATGTCGCAGACACGTACAACCGATTCAGCTTCAGCCATCGTAAAACCATATTCAATAACACCAGAGTTTTACTCATCCAGCAGGGCCAAGAATATGTGCACCAACAAGGTTTGGAGATATGGTTCTATCACCATGCTTGAACGGTTCAGGTGTTGTCTGCGTGGAATAACCAATGACGGTGAAAATGTCTACGACTTTGATTTTATCTTGATGATACAGTATTATAAAAGGACCATATTGTGTACCATATCGCGAAAATAGGTACTGCGAATCCAACTGGAATTCAGCCAGGTAGTGGACTATCAGCTATTTTGGAAATTTGCGTTCGATGTGTGGCGAAGAAGTTCAAGTTTGTGGCTGGCAAGCCTGCTCGCGGACGCAAACGCGCACCGACGTGGATCTTTCTCATGACTTGAATGCGACTTCTTGTCCAAGTGTTCGAGAACATTGGATCGTTAATGGTGGAACGATTGCCCTGGGTGGTGGACAAAATCCATTCAGCAAAGAAACTCATTAAAAGTAAATTCTATTGATACAATGGACACAAAAATGCCGGAAATTATCCAAAATATCATACAGTCCGACATGGGAATTAGAGAGGTGAAGCCACCGAAGAAAAGTTAGCAAGGGTGGCAAAGGCCACTCATGGTATTGCTCGAACATAGTTCGCCTAAGGAACGCGTAACACGTATTCCATTAATCATAGCAGAATTGAACAATGAAGTCACATGAACGACGGGATTATAACCAGATCATGCGATTCGACAAAAAATGTACCTGTTGCTCAGAAGATGACTTCACAGTCTGTACAGTTACAACCAATCGGAGACAACTTTGTACCGTATATAGCTGGTAAGTTAGGTAGACAACGTTGTGCTACTGACCCTATATGGTCCGTTGACGTGTTTACGATTTCGGAACTGACTGATACTCCAAGACAACCAACACGTTGCCGTTTGGGGTCCTCACCGGGTTGACCAAAGCTTCTTAGTAGGACATTTGTAGGAGATTAATTGCAAGTTGATCCAGCGCATACGGAAGTTCCACAAGGATTTGTGTTGATGTGCTAGTGCATTACGTTATCCGCTATCAATCGTAAGTTGGTTCACAACAGCACGATGGCCAAACGCGTACGTGTTGCTTCCATCGCTTGATATCAAGAGGAGACAAACTCACCTTGGTGCGTCGGTAAACACCCATGCTATGTTTCTGGTACCGTATCACATTTGCCTTCTGTGCAAATTAACGTCGGACTCAAAGACATTCCATGTACATGTCGTGTTTTATATCCTTTTGCACAATCACCCGTGGAACACCTTTGGCCTTTTTAATGTTCTTGTAGCTGAGATCGCTCTGCAGTCTGGCCACAATCGAGTACGTCATAGATCGCAGTCTCATATAATCCTCAACTGGTTTACCCGAGCATTCGTCTTTGAACTTACAAACAACCTTTTTATTGGCGTTACTACACAACGGGTGTTCTTTAGGATACTCGCTGGTATCAAATTCATTTACCAAACTTCGTTGTGCCATGGCCGCGTACACATCATCGGTGATGATATGCATCAGCAACGAGTCAGTGTCGGTGTACAACATCTTGACGCTATCCTGGTTAAACTTTCTGATCTTTTCATAGTAGAACTCGTATATCAGATGCTTCGATAAGTCCAGCACGGACGATCTAACATACATTTGTTTGACAGCAATAGTTTCCAGGTCCTACTGTGAACAGCAACACGTCCACCATCAAACCTCTTTCGAGACCCAAAAGCCGGATCAGCGATGACCCTTAGAAGTTTGTCGTGTTCTTTATTACGGACACGATCAACTCGGATTTATTTCCGCTCATTTTTCATGGTTTTCTCAAACACAGTATTGCCCATGAGCATGAAAAAGTCCTTCTCAAAGTTCATGTGGTCTTTGCTCTCAGCTGGATATACGGGGCCATCCAATCGGTCTTGGGAAATTCAACTGGTTTACCCGATCTTGGTTACACGCGTACCCAATCACAGATACAGCTGGAGGTTTTGAACATGCAGTACATAATTGTGTTTGGTCCTAAGACTTGGTTCTAGTTTGGTGCGCTCACGCTCAGTGTATTTACGTCCGGATTCATCAACAATCGCGCACTGATACGTGGACAACCACGTACCAGGCACTGACAGTACCTATGGTGGCAGCAGATAATCGACGTGTGCATCGTGTGTATGTTTGGGATATTCCAGTTCAGTTTCAAGGGCGTTTTCGTTGTCACTGTTGATGTTGTGATCGCGCGCGTGTTTTTGTAGATTCACTTACTCAGGATCAATCCACTGAAATCTATTAATAGGCAACGGTTGCATCATCGCCCAGCCATAAAGATTATTGAAATAAAGATACATAACCCAAATGTTAGGGGCAGAGGAGTCATTCCGTCCATGTTACGGCTGTTTGCATGAGTGTATCTGTGACTTCACATCGACTTCCGTCACGACGCTTTCTCAGTTTCGGTGAGCAATTCCAGGTCAATTTTGGTTTTGGACAATAGTGCATCAAAACGCATACCTCCTGACAAGAAGTAATTCCCCGGATCGAGCTTGTACACGTGCATGGCAGTGTTAGGGTATTTCTCAAACTCAACAGCGAACAGCATACATGAGTGCGCAAATAAAGATCGTAATATGCAGATGTGATATCAATCATATGCTGACCAAACCTTGCTTGTGTGCTCGTAATCTTTTCTGAGATACCTTCGCGTGACAGCGATGAATAAAACGCTTCGATCGGTGGCAACTGAGGTTTAGAAAAATTTGTCCCCATAGCTCATGTACTCGTACGGATATACACTTTTTCTGGTTAACAGGTCAGAATTGGTTGGACAATACTTAGAAGTGATTACAAAGTTCTGCGCGGTTAGATTGCTCCAAGGACGAATTCAGAAACTAACGAATCAATAACCTGCATTTGGCCTTGCCTAAATGTCATTTAATTTTCCATGTTGGTCGGGATAACACATATCGGTGAACCTGATGACGTGCCTACTGCTTGCATTATTAAGTGATCATGGTACCTACCCAAGTTATCCAGCACTACAGGGATTTATGTTTTGTTTTTGTAAATTCTCCACTGGAAATTGCATGCGTTGTGTGCAGCACTCCTGTTCACGCCAGTTATGTACGAATGGTCACGGACGTTAATATCGGTAGAAGTAAATGTCACAGGTCCAGCAGTGAGTGGTTGCAGAAAACTCACCAACGTTATCTCGGGTCGTAATCATGTCTGCTCGTGAATAGAGCTGTTTTGGAATTATGAATTCTGGTGATTAGAGCATCCGTCCAATCCATTTCACTGTAGCTTCGATCGAGTTAAGAGACACCTCAACCGTAATTAAAGCACTAGCGCTCTGGACACGATAAAGGACTGGTTACTGTTTGTCTGTCACACCTAACTACTACATAACAGGACCCACATGGGATTTGTTAAGTGACTTGTAATGTATTGGAAGCAGAGCTGGACGTCTTTGAAAGAAGAGCTTTCTACTGAAATGTTCAAATATTCAAAGTTCGCATAGTTTATATAAGAGACTTTCATCTTTCGTTGCACTGCGGTAAATTTGAGAAGGTTTAACCTGGTTCTGGCATTATTATTTGCTGTGGTTTTTCACTGATACCACCACAGTAGAAGTCATGGCCGGTGAGTAGTTGCTGGGTTTTAAATACATGCATTCAGCGTCTACGTGATTATTTTTTACGTGTGCTCTTGCTGTGTCGGTGGAGCAACCGAGCAAGATTCTTTATCCATCCGTACAGCGACACCCATTCTGATTCGTTTATTTCACTCAACAACAAATAAAACTGGACTCGTCTATACTGCCATTTGGGGATAACGAAAGCGGATAAAAGCCTTTATCCCAAGTGCGCACGTTAACAGAGACACATGAGTTATATGTTTTAAATTTTTTCAGTGTGGCTTTGATAACTTGCACGGGAAATTTAATATCACCAAAGCTGAGTTTACCCAGACGTTGCTGGTATTTTTGAGGCATATCCTGATTATCAATAGCCGGATAAACGCCGATAAAGGTATCTATTCCAATCAACGATAGTCCAGATTCTTTACATTTATCACTGACCTGGGCGGAAATGATTTTGGTAAGTGGAGCCACGAAACGGTTGATATCGAGAGATATGTACCTCGAGGTGGGTATATATATCGAGAATCAGCCGCGATCTTGCTTTGGTGTATTTCGCCAACATTTGGAGAATCTTTTCATTTCCTTTGCCCATTTCATCATTGGTGAAGCTGGCGTCTTTGCTCTTCATGATTACGCGGGCACCGCTGTGAATCTACGATGTAGTAGTTTTAAATCCATCTGTGTCTAGTGGCATAAACAAATGCGTGCTAAAGACAATATCTGATTTAACGCCAGGGTGACCAAAGTTTTGTAACACCACTACGATTCCAGTAATCATATTTGTTAACAGTTGTCGAGCGTCTTTACCTGTTTAGCATGTAGGTGGAATAATTGCTACGTGATTTTCTAACTCACCACTACGCGTTTGAAATGTGAATTCAAGTACTTATGATAGCTTTGCTTTTACAAGAACATACGCAGCCGCTTAAGTTGCAATGGCAGATGCAAGACGCTTTTGTTTATCCTCAAGACTACGACAGTTTTATTCACCCTCAAAACGACGACGGTTTTGTTCATAATGTCTCAATGTCGCAAAGATGTCAACTTTTCTTGCACCTCTTAGTATTCAGATATTATGCTCACGTGCAAATTGTTTTATTAGTAAAGGTTGTGACGTGTACAGGGACCCAAAGAGGCCAAAAAGGCAAAACGGATACTTTGTGACTACTGAGTCAAAGGATAGACAGATATATTTTAATACATTTCATATTATTGAATGTATAAGTGTTGTGTTTTTCTTTGCACCCTTTGCGGTCTCAAAGGGCAGCAAGTTTGACTTCGTCACATCCATTATGTCCAACAAGTAGTCTGTCTGTCTGTCTGTCTGTCTGTCTGTCTGTCTCTCTCTCTCTCTCTCTCTCTCTCTCTCTCTCTCTCTCTCTCTCTCTCTCTCTCTCTCTCTCTCTGACACACAGCCACATAATGCATATTCATTGCTATGTGCTGAGGGCACCACACTACTTACAGACAAGGAAAAGATACTACAAAGATATGCAAAACACCTCAACAACATTCTCAGCAATCAAAAATCATTTGTAAGTTATGAAGCAATTGATCGACTGCTCCAAGTATTTATCAAGATATATTTTGCTGGTCCTCCAAAGCTGATTGAAACTAAGAAAGCAATTGACTTTCTTTCAAAGTCAAAGCAACTTGAGCGGACGCTATGCCATCAGAAATCCACAAATCCGGAGGTTCACGAAATGCACAAAAACTAATTGAACTCTTCCAGTTCATATGGGCTCAAGGAATTATACCGTAGGAACACGAGGATATCTCCACCATCCACTTGTACAAACAGAAAGGCAATATACAATCCTGTGACAACCATCTTGGCATCTCCTTGCTGTCAAGAGTCAGCCAAATACTCTCAAGAATACTGCTCAATCGCTTTGTGCATCACATCGATCCTACCTGAGTGTCAGTGTAACTTCGGAAAGGGCGCTGGACTACAGACATGGTGTTTGGAGCTCATCAACTCCAGAAGAAATTGCTGGAATAGAACTCCAACCTGTAGAAAATATTCGTTGACCTGACAAAAGCCGTTGACACAGTCGCATCGGCCTTTGGAAGATCATGGAAAAATTTGGATGTTCAGAGAAATTCATTCCAATGGTAAGGCTTTAAGAATAGTATGATTGTTCGCTCTGTGGACGACGTGAGTTATCTGAACCAATCCGTGTCACCAATGGAGTCAGTCAAGGGTGTGTGATTTTCTCTGCATTTTTGCAGATGTCTTTTTTTACTATGGCGCTAAGACCAATGTCATATACCGGACGCATGGCAAGCTCTTCAATCTGAGGAGACCTCGTGCAAAGACAAAGTTACAGGTAGTGACTGTTCATGATTTCCCATTTGCCGATAACTGTTCCCTGAATGCCAAATCAGAGTCCGACATGCAGCACCGTATGGACCATTTCTCATAACCAGTATCAAGACGATAGAAGTAATGAACCACCCAAAACATATAGAAAGCCTTGCAAAGAGTCTACCACCACAGTGAATGGCCAAACCTTCCAGGTAGTGGACACATTTACCCACCTCGACAGTACACTTTCACGATAAGTCCACATGGATGACAAAATCAACGCCACAATTGCCAAAGCAAGTGTGACCATTCGCAGACCACACACACAAATTTAGGGGCGCAGAGGAATCAGTCTGCAAGCAGAATTGAAGGTCTTCAAAACCACCGTGTTGCTGACCCTGCTGTAAGCCTTCAAACTCTCGTCTGTATACAGACGCAATGCCAAGAAGCTGAACTATTTTCGCGTGTGCTGCAGGAGTAATTGATGGCAGGACAAAGTCACAGACAATGTGGTTGTCATACAGGCAGGCATTCCAATCATCTACTCTCTGCTGATGAAATGAGAGACGAATAGGCGACCTCAGGATGTCAGACGAGCGATTACCATCGAAGATAGATCTACAGCGAGATGAAGGAGAGAAAGCGATGTCAAGTAGATTGCATAGACTCCATCAAGCCACCATTGAAACACTTCAACATTGACCACTGAGTCTTAGAAGATCTCTCACAGGATGGTTCCACCTGTCACAATTTCATCTTTAGTGGAGCTGCAGACTATAAGCTGAGGATGCGGTGCAGAAGTATGAGCAACGTAAATATCGGAGATGTAGTAATTCCTCTACCAATCAAGCAAACCTCAAGCTGCGTCGCTTGTCCAGTGTGCCACAGCCAGCCTGATCAGCCACTCATGTATTCACAGAAACCAAACCAGTTATTCATATCATGAGCATCTTAGAACCCTCCAGACCTGCCTAGTGTCTGTACAAGATGCGCTCCTTTGTGGATATAAGTGGATGAAAAATAGGAGTCATATATTTTTCCGTTCTCTGTTGAAGCACAGTAAGTTCTCTTCTCTTCTTCATTCTCATAAATTACCTCAGCATTTTTATTAGTATTGACTTATTTAGATGGGGAATACGAGGATATAGTTTCTTTAGCTTGAATGGATGTACAGTACATCTGTGATCTTGCCTACATTTTGGTAAGCGGATGCTAAGAGAATACACCCACCCCCATCATTCTAAAAGTAATAATCTGAAAACGCTAGTTCCCAAACTCTTGTCAGGACACAAATGCATACCATGTTTCATATAAATTGGTCTTAAAATGCTGATCAGACAGCCCATACTTCAACAAGACTCGTTACGTGATCAAGATACAAGATTATACAAAAGGTTATGGAGATATTAGGTAAACAAAAGCGTGATGGATAGGTTTATGGACAAGTTGATTCCAGCATTCCGTTCCTTAATTTCAGACTTCATTAGTAGCTGGTATATTCATGTGTTGACAAAACATGCAACCCAACAACCAACAATTTATAGAGAGACTAAATCATGTGGCGTTAATGCTAGCATAAGATTAGTTGTTTGACAAACATATAGCCAATGTTGCTTATTTCTTTTGGAACATTGTATAAATTATTTCATTTGAAAAATGTAAAGAGAGCATTTTAGAAGATCAAGACTCTTCATCAACCCTGCAGTTGAAAAGATCACACCATAATGCTTATGTTTATCCTTTATTTTATATTGTGCTTTGAATGTGGTTATTTTTGTCTCTTTAAGAAAAGAAACACATGGTGTTGGTATAGCAATAGATGAGAGACTACTTTATTTGAAACTGGTCTTGAGAGACTACAACTTCTGCTAATCAAACGTGATGTCAAATCAGATGCAGGAACATATTCAATATTGTTTTGTGAATTGAAGCTCAGGCCTCTCAATACATGTGGTTTCACAGAGCAGGGCTGCTTTTTTTTCTTTTTGCACTCAGACATATTTTACTGTACTAATAATATAATAACTGATCAAGATTATTAATTGTCAATAAAATTGATGATACATTTACCTTGCAATCTTTTCTGCTGATATATCTAAAACTTAAGAAGCAGAGAATTTATACACCCTAAGAAATGTGGCAGTTAGTGTTGAAAATGTGAATTTGCCTGAGGGTCGTGGCTGTTCTTGCTGTCTTCCCGTTAGCAATCTCTTTAGAGCATCCATTGATTTCTCAGGATGTCTGTAATAACATTAATGATACCATAATCATGATCGCAATACAATCTTTACATCAAGATCATCTACTGGATGAGAGATGCAATGTATTGATTGTAGCTCTATTGTTTAAAACATTCATTATTTACAAACTAAACCAGGCTTGAAAAATGTAATTGATTTTGGAATGTGATTGCATTAGAGAGTAATCACAATATGAAGCTTTACCTCTACAAAACATAAGATTGAGAATTGCTGCATGAACTAGAACACATGTATCTTCCTTTTTCTGTACGCAAAACTATATCTATGGCTGCAGCAATTCCATATCATGATGAGATCCTAATTGTCAGAGAATTGTATATATTTATCGTTTATTTATTATTTGGATTAAATACATGTACTTGGGTTTCGTTTTTGTGTACAGCGGTCCCCTAGGGTGGTTAATGTATATCGTTTATTATTTCGAAATGGTGAGTTCGGTTCATCCTATGCTGCACGAGCAAAGTGCTTACGATGGGAAAACCGATATACCTAGAGCGCACAGGTGGTGTAAGGCTACATGGCCTGTGTATAAATTACCTCATCGTAGAGTAAAACATCACATTACGAAGAGTCTTGTCAGTGAGCAGTCCACTTTATGACGCGCAATCTCCAGCTGTGGAGGTATGCGAGTTAAATATTATTTTCCTTCTTGTATTATAGGATATAAATTGTTATACTATCACATTTATCTTGTATTTTAGGTAATTTCGACTTGTGTCGTATAATGCAATGTTATAGTCTGTTTTCTAGTTTATCAGTATGTAACCTAACAGAACGATTATATTTGCAATAATGTTGTATTTATTAAGGAAGAGAAGGTGTTACGTTAAGTACTATAAGATTCTTGTCAGACACAGGTTCACTTCTGAACTTGAGTTTCACCTTGCACAGTAGCCTCGATAATATAATTTGAATAAATCAGCTCAAGTTTACAGTACATAACGTCATTACGTAATGTTATTCATGACCGTGTCATTTGTAGTACACTGATTCGGATATTATATTTTCAGCTGACTGACTGAATGGTGACTGATTGGTGACTGATTGATCATTGATGACTGATTGGTGATTGATTGATCGCCGGTCACTGGTGAACGATGACTGGTGAATGCTGAGTGTTATGCTGAAGGAGTGAAGGAGGGGCAGAGTGACAGTTACGCTGTATCTCCGTATATGCACCGTATTGTAGGTGTTGTTTAGTCGTGGTGCTAATTTGGGTTGTGTTATACCTAGTGTGCTGCTGTTGGGGGTAACGTTGGCCCGGAAGAAGATAAAGGTCATCACGTGGTGAAGAACCAAGGCTTTTGGACCAACGGGTCTGCAGTGAACAAGAGATTTTACGGATCTTTAGGCAGACCAGGAGGGGCAGATCGTTCGTGGTGGCTGAGAAGACCTTTCGGATTTGTGTTCGACTCCGCAAGATATATGTCCCAATGTTTCATATCATATTTCACTATTTGAGTGACAACGTCTTATTTTGTTATTTGAGTGAACTATATCATTTTCGTGTGTAAATTGTCAATGTTTCCGTGAATCATTTTTTCCATTGTTTGTGTGGAATCAATTTGAATCATTAATCATTGTATCATTTTACTATTTAAGTTTATTCTTGCATATCATTTCATTTAAATCGCAGTTTTATCTGGTTCGTGCATATTTTATTAAATATCCAATATCTGGATTTTGTTGGCGCACGAATCAAACATAGTCTTTTTTTTTCACTGAATCATTCATAAATAACATTGTATTTTTGTCACCATCAAAAGTGTTCTGTTATAATCCGACCCCAACCCGGTTATCTTGTTACACTAATGCTTAATGTCGCACTATGCAATACTACTATATCTCACCACCCACCCACCGTGCTGCGCACCCAGATCGTGACACAGGGGTCACCACCTAAATCCATTTCATGGCTTCATGTATTGACTGGACCTACGAAATAGTGATAAAAATAATTTACTTAAATTTGAAACAGTAATTGAGATTTTTATAGCATTAGCCATTAGCCATGTCTGGGTCCCACAGGGGATTGATCCAATACTTGATACCTTTTAGCAGATTCTTACGACATGGGCTAGACAACTACCAAGCTTAGTGACTCTCGATCCAGCCCTCTAGGACTCAAGAGATGTATCAATTTTTTGCACAAACAAATAGGGCGTATTCCAATATCCCAAATGTGCCTTTTTAAATGGGTAATAATAATAATAATAATAATAATAATAATAATAATAATAATAATAATTTTATTATTATTATTATTATTATTATTATTATTTTCCAATCTGAATGAACTCGTTTTCTTTTTTTTTTCCTGCATTCCTGTTTGTGGCTTTGTTGATGAAAATGTTTGCGAAAAATTATTTTCGTTAAGTGAAAGAAGAATATTTCATAATATGAATTCCTATTTTGACTATATGTACGAAAAGCAGATTTTAACATATCTCGTAAACCCTGTATGTCCTCGTTGTCGAGCAACATCTGTTATAATTCGTTTATGAATATGTATTTTCATGATGACATTTCCTTTGGTGATAAGAATATTTTGTACGAAATCTTCTTTTATCTAATATTGACGCTTTCACAATACGCCTTAGTGACAGGAAGATATCGAGGACGTGCAAATTCTTGATGAACGTTATACGTGTTTCTTCCTTCATAGTCAAAAGCCATGGCGGGGTCCACTTTGAAAGGAACGACTCTCAGTAACGGATCGGCTTTGTTTCCCCGCGAATTTGCATTTAACAGCAGAAAACATAAAACTCAAATTTAGCCCTTCGTTTAATTCTATAGGGAGCGAAAATAACCGTAGAATTGTTAACTATTGTTGATATCTTTGGTTGGTACCCGAGATGCGCTTCGACCCAGAATAGCAAGCAAAATAACGGGGGAGAAAATGTAATGGAGAGCATTTTGGCTTCGAAAAAAATCTAATTTAAGACAATGAGAAGTTGAATAGTTTTCAATCAGCAAACTTCAATGGACTAGGTGTTGTTGAAATAGTTTCGGCAAGATGCCGACAATTAAAATAGTATCCTAAAGGATTTCTTAGGGTGTATATAGTCACATGTGGATTCATACGTGTTGATGGTTTGGATTAGTTAAAGCCTGGATCAGTTGTGTCAAAATACTGTTGGGCTCGAGGACTTATTGAGGATATCAACATGTGTTGTTGGGATCACATCCATATAACTGTCACTTGGTAATCTTCAATGAAGATGACTATTACTAGTTCAATGGGTCTGTTCTCTGAGGAAGTCACTCCATGTCCAGCGATGATTTTCTGTTCTAGAAGATAGCTAGTGTGATTGGAAGGGTGATGAATGAGGCTGAGGATGCTACAGTTGTTTGCTACTATGGCTACATTTCAACAAAGGATTAGGAACCAATACAACTCCTTATTACAAATAGTCAACAATTATTTATCTCCTTGTTACAAATTCAAATTTCCAGTGCTATTCGAATATCACACAATACAAGACAAAAATTTCACAGATAAAGACGATTTAATTTTGAGGATTATATTTTACACACCAAACCCACATTGATTGTTGTTGCTGATGTTTATCGAGAGATGTACATGGAGAAAGGGACGTTGGACGGTCATGAGTTGTAACAGTTTATATACACGACGACTAGTGAAGCTGCCATCCAATAATCGAAACTGGATAGATATCATTTCCAACGAACTTTGATTTCTTGGATACGATGTTTTCTCACTTTAAATATTCTTCGATCGAGAATGCTTCCTATCTTATCTTCTGTCTTAGTCACTAGTTGTACCTCGGAATTTAGAATGTTCCTTTTAATTCTTGTTCATTCACATTCTGCAGTTTTTTTATACAGTGTGATCACGTTCACGTACTTTGGCTGTGACACGAAAAAATATGTCGTCCAATTGGATAAATAATCTGTCAAACGTAAATATGCTTTTCCAATGCAAACCCTATCCTGCTATTTTACACTTCTTTCTTTTAGCTGAATTTTGACGTTCCAAACAATCGATGAAACTCAATCACTTTGTTTGGAGTTGTCACCTCTTTTGGGACATATCCAATGCTACGATAGTACGATTGATTGTAAGGTTTGACAAGTGTAGTAACACGTCGATGCATTTGGGAGTGTGCTGATGTGTGTGTAAGTTCGTTTAAAGGTCTTTCAAAACGTTGCGCGCCACTGGCTTTCGTTTTACGATTCTCAGTGGTGAAAAACTAAGTGTGTATTTTTCTGTTACGTTTCATGATCTTGGTTTAGAAAATCGGTGCCTTTGTCTACTTTCCATCGTTTTAAGACAAGGTTTAAAGCTCACACTATCTCTGAACTTATTTTAAAATTCAAAGGATCTATCCAAACTGATTTGTTTTTAAAAAAATCAATATCACAAAGCAAATATTTGCAACCTTAATAGTACAAGCCTAAATGAGAGACATTACCATTAATAAATCGTCCCGGCTACTTTAGTTTGACTTTTGTTAAATGTTCGTCGAATGGGCTTGTGCAACGTGTACATCGGCTGCACTTGTAACCACTGTTGTACATCTTGCAGATGTAGACTTCTAAGTTTGGTTCTGACTGCACAATACAATTTTGGAATTCGTCCATAACCCGCAGCAAGTGCAGAACTGTAATGAATTCTCTCTGTAAGTGTCTCCATGTTGATGTTGCGGCTCAGTAAGTCAACCAACTACTGTTGCCCTTAAGTTTTGTGGAATTTTTTTTTTTTTTTTTTTTTTTTTTATTGTAATGCTTAACATGCCTGACGAGCAATAAGTGTAAAGGATGTCTGAATATTGGTGATCCGTTCTTGTATGACTTCTTTATTCTTTTCTTTCCTTTCATTCTCTGCTGGCAAGGGTGGAAATATTACTATTTTCATTCAACCAATTTTTGACGTAGGGGTTGTCAATCTGGTTATTTTAGCAGGAGGAGTTTGAAACTCTTCTTTTTCTTCCTGCTCTGCCATTTTGATAGCCATATCTGCCATCATTTTTGCCTTTTCTTTCTCGCAGAGCCGTCTTGTCTAAAGCTTTCAGGTGAAACAGATGATCATGCTTCGAAAATTTTCAGTATTGTCGCACTGTTTTTGTTTCTGGCAAACCTGTTCAGTCCACTAACGATTACAACTCTTATTGCAAATGTGCCAACACTATGACATTACTATTAAGGGTAAATATAATATTCGTTGTTCGTATCACCGATGGAGTTCTGTCTATAATTTGTAGGGAAATAAAGTAATTTTCATCCTTCCATACGATCCAGGGGTACAATTATGATGTCCTTATTATCTTCTTCACAAAGGAACATCCTGTTTTAACATTAGTCCTATGAACATGTATATAAATCCTCGTTGAACAAACACTTTTTTTCTTTTGACTGATTGATATTTCGGTTTTCATCATTTGGCGAAGAACGTGACGATGTCTTCCTAACAGCGGTTAAAGGAAACGTTCCTTTCAAAACGTTAAATACAACATTCACTGACGGTATCAATGATTTCTTAAGGTACTTTTTGAATGATTTGTTTTCTCATCGAAACAATGCTTTTGGTAAGTTCTTAAAAAAACAACAGTGCAATAGCTAACTAAATGAGAAAGGATTGCCTTTTCTGTCCTTTTTGGGAAGGTCTCATTGGATGAATGTATGATTTTTGTGGCAATTTTGTTCAGTAGGAAAATGAAGTCAGTCTCATGCAACACATCTGCTTTTCTTTGAGTCATCACTGATTGTCGGGTCACTGTATCATCTTGCCTTTAGGGACTTCTGTTGTTCTCAATTCAACGGACTAAACATTGTCAGTTCTTGCGCAGACAAATCCAGTACACTATATAACATTCCTGTTCTGTCTTGTGCGGATTGTATAAGGAGATGACACTATTCAGGCTGTAACAGCAGCCGTTAGAGCAATATAAGAAGACATGACCTGAGGAGAAGTGTCTTTACATGGATTTCCGTTATTTTTGTCAAATGATGAAGCACTGACGTTACATAAGGTTTGGCTGACATTGTTGCTTACAGAGGAGAAGAGGATGGAATAACGGTTACAGATTGAGGTTGTACGCGCTTATGCTAGTGACAGTACCTCCTTCTCATGAAGGAATAGTTTTCGTTCCAGCTTTCCTCTTAGAGTGTAAACTTCCTGCTACACTCTTTCCTCTTGTTTGTTTTGTAGCTTTCCCTTTATAACCTCTGTATTAGGATCTTAAAAGCGAATGAATAATGACAGCTCTTAAAAATCCACTTCCAGCTGGTTTCAAGATAAGACTAGCTTCTAACAAATGTGAAAGCACTTGTGCATTTGTTTTTCTCGACTGAGGTTAGTCAGTGCACTAATTTATTTGGGTTGAGGATGGTATGGGTGGGAAGTCATATTAAATATTGTTAGAAAGTTAAGAAGTGAATATCAGAAGAGGGAGCTGTGTAAATGATGGTCTTCACAGCACAAATTGTGATGAAAATAAAAATAATTCAGGTCAAGCAGAAAATAAATTTAATTAAGTCGAATAAACAATGCTACATTACAATAGCATATAACGAAGTAAAACAATAATAGAAACGAAAGATGATGCAACTGCAAATGGATGTATATGTCTTCTTTAATTTAACATCAAGTTCAGACTCCTTAGTAACACTATATTACCTCATATCACTATCAGTCAGTTACACGAGGCTGGAAAGTGAAATGATTAAAAGAGGCTTTAGATTAGTTAGATATTGGTATTATAATCGCGGTACTAAAGATAAAAGGGTTGTTGTGTTTCATCACCACGGCCAACATTTACTTCAGAAGCGATTGGTATAACTTGATAGATATGTTACGTCCACGAAGAACTCTGTAGAGATTTTGTAATGTAGACTGGTGCTGTCCTAGGATCAGACATGTGAAACAAAGGTAAAGAAAGGAAAAAATATTTTAGTTCCTCTCTGCTTTTAAAAAATACTAACATGGAAATCTTGAGCGCAGTTTCGATGCTAATCGCGCGCAATGGAAAATACATGCTTGAGGGTGAGAAATACATTTGGATAGTGTAATGTTATAGAGGTCTAGGTATATTGACAAATGTGATTATATGGAGATAACAACAGAGTCGAATACAAGCGTGTAATTCTTGATACTTTTTATTTCAGACTGCCCGGCTCCGCTAGTTTCCTGCCAATTTGTATCCTATATCACAAATAGTTTATTATAATTTTGTTGGAGCACATTATTGATGGTTTCATGACAGTTACGGCAAGAATTGTATTCTGATTACACAGAAGCCACGTTGTTCGAGTTATAACACCGTGTCCAAAACGGGTTGTAATTCGTTTACTTTGATACATAGGAAACATTCGAGATTCAAACTTACGTGTAATTACTAGAGCATAACGGTTGAGATATGTATTATTGTCATGGCCGAGACGGATCCTATTTTTTATCTTTCGCGAAATTTGCATATATGATGAGCATAATTTAAACAATAAAGACGAACTGTTTAGTGGATACATGTTTTGAGGCCATTGCAATCACATTTTGCCCTTGTTTAAAAGTTTCCATAATGAATCAAATGAAGTAATAGAGTGCTCAAGGTTACACGTATTGCATGCAAATCATTCGGTGATAACAGAGTCAACTGAACGCTATCTTAGTCAGCTTGTACACAGTCCTGTGTAGATAAAACTACCATTTTCATTCCATATGCAGGCTATGGACGGATAAATTAAAGTTTAAAATTGCTGGAATTAGTCTTGCAAAATTGAAAAAAAAAATTAGATTAACCTGATTCTGATAATCTAGCCTACAAAGATAATTTTAGATGGCAGGTTTCTTCTTCGTTTCTTGTATAAGAATGCAGCGAAAATAGCTGGAAAAACTAAAAACTAAATGGACGTCGAACGTATATCGACTCACGGCAAAGAAGAGAACATACATTTGTGAAGACTTCATCGAATGGTCTAATGTGTACTGATACACTCCTGAATAATAATGAGCTGTAAGACATGGATCAGCTTTATCTGGATATCAACAGGTACGTTGCAGACTATACCGTGAATATGATCATGTGTTTCATACCTTGAACATTTTTATTGTTCTGTTCACATGCTTTGGTTCTGCATGTCCGTAGAATTTTGAATAACTGTGCACAGATATTCATATCATAAGTAAACCTCAGTATGTGAAAGGTTTGCGTATGCCAATATTATATTTTAAATATTATTTAATATGTAATGAATGTAACATCTGCAAAGGGATGTGAGTTTGTGCACGTGTGTGTGTGTGTGTGTGTGTGTGTGTGTGTGTGTGTGTGTGATGTTTGGTTTTGTATCATGTTTACACATCGTTATATCATTTAATCCCATCAGTGATGTAAGAATAGAATACGTTACATGGTGAAACAAGCCAAAAAGACTCCATTAACACGGGTAAAAGCATAAGGAACTGTTCAACATTAGTAATATGTTGTGTGTGTGTGTTTGTTCATTGTCATCAGTTTATATATCAGCTAATCAGCACCTGCTACTAATATATTGCACTGATTCACACGTATGTAGAACTTATCTCCTATAGAATTCGCAACATTATTTATTCTCTTGCGAGCATCGTCGCTAATACCATCTGGGGTGTTTCAAGCCCAAAGACTCTTGTCAAGCTTAACTCAAAGCACTCTTGGTATGTTCTATTATCTTATCAAGTAATAAATATTATTTAGTTATTTACGTCATGCATAAAATTATTGCATAAAGCAAGATATTAACTAAATATCATATTCTCTATTTGCATCCTTGATTTTTGGTAAAATCTATTGAAGTATTTTGCTCATACTAAGTGAAGGTGGTCGCCATATATTCTTTGGTAAATTCGTTCCATAATGAAATATTATCTTTTTCTAAATTAAAATATCTACTTCCATTATCTTTTTGTCCCCTCCTGATTCGCACTTTTCATCCAGTTTAACTTCTTCATATTGACATGCTAAATTGTTATTGCTTTCATGCTGATTAAGAAATAAAACAATTTTATCTAATTGGAGTAACTTCATGAGTGCAGGGAATGAGTAGCTTCGTGAATGCAGGAAGTAAGTAGCTTCGTGAGTGCAGGGAGTGAGTAGCTTCGTGAGTGCAGGGAGTGAGTAGCTTCGTGAGTGCAGGGAGAGAGTAGCTTCGTGAGTGTAGTGATTGAATAGCTTCATGAGTGCAGGTAGTGAGTAGCTTCGTGAGTGCAGTGAGCGAGTAGCTTCGTGAGTGCAGTGAGTGAATAGCTTAATGAGTGCAAGGATCAAGAAGCTGAGTTAGTGCAGGGAGTGAGTAACTTCTTAAGTGCAGTGAGTGAGTAGTTTCTTGAGTTCAGGGAGTTAGTAGTTTCTTGAGTGCAGTGAATGAATAGCTTCATGAGTGCAGGGAGTGAATAGCTTCGTGAGTGCAGTGAATGAATAGTTTCATGAGTGCAGGGAGTGAATAGCTTCGTGAGTGCCAGGAGCATCCTTATTAAATTGCAATATGAGGCATACTACTAATATTAAAGAAATAAGTTTATTCCATTCGTCCCCGCCCCCGCCCAAAATATTAAAAAGGAAGGACAGAAAAAAATAAAACATACATCATTGATGAAGAACACTATTTATTTAATATATGTATGATTTTCCAGTTCTGGCATATCAGCAATCTTGGCAGGATTGTCATAGGTCCTGCTACAGATTCGTAGAAACTGAGCAACCCTGGCGTTCAGCATTGGTAAATTTTACATTTTTGGTTCTCATGATGAACACAACACTGTACAAAATACCAAATTTATTGATATACATTTGACTATACAAGTTCAAACAAGAATACACACCAGACACACAGATACCACACACACACACACACACACACACACACACACACACACACACACACACATATATATATATATATATATATATATATATATATATATATATATATATATATATATATATATATATATATATATATATATATATATAAGTAAATTTTTGTAGGCAGTGTAATCCTATTAACATGACACATTTAGTGACACAGCAATTCAGTCAGCACACGACGTGAATTACATCATTACACATGGATGCAAACAAATACCATCATTGGAAGTGTATCAGTTCTCGCTGCGTACCATATTTTTCAGCAGTACAAAATATCTCGGTAATTACGACTTAGTATGCATGTATTAAAACGATCAAGTTGTGAAATAATTTTAATGCCATGCATACTTGGTGAACTAATCTACGTCCATTGCTGAGAGAGTAGCAGTATGGCGACCAGTGGTAGACGGCAAGAAGTGGTCGTCTGCTGTTAGGGCAAGAGTCACGCTAGAGTATATGTAGGTTCTTTTATGACAGACCCGTTGAATATGTGCAGCATTGGTACCCACATTAAGTGACAATATTCCTTGTATTCTAATTTAAAGACGCATGAAACGTCAATAAAGAAGACAAGTACAATAATAATTTTTAAAAATGTAAGATACGTAGCATACGAAGAACACGATAACCTTCTGATTCCTGACGGTTCTTGCTCTATTTATTTTGTTCAAATTTGTCTTAGATCTGTCCATCAATATCTATATTCAGCAATATTGCCATCAAAATGACATGAAACTGGTCCAGATTGAAGATGCTGGAGAATTTCAGCTCATAAGGGACACGCTGAAAAGACACTATGACATACATGGTATGGATATAACTTGACAATTATTAACTCTATAAATAGATCCTAAAAGCAATTGTTATCATCAGTTGTCAGAAGATCATTTGTTTCTTGTTGTCCGCCATAGCGCGTAGTGAGCGCGATTAGTAATTTTGTGACATTTTTAAAGTTATATAGTAAATTTATAGGGTTTCATAGCGCGTAGTGAGCGCGATTAGTAATTTTGTGACATTTTTAAAATTATATAGTAAATTTAATCGGGTTTCTTTGAGTCAGATATATTGTATCTGTAAGACTTTCAATCAACAAATCTGAGCTAGCAAATTGATAAAGAATATATATATATATATATATATATATATATATATATATATATATATATATATATATATTTTGTTTAAAGATGCCTTATCCTTATTTTCTTGCTTACGTGACTAATATTCTGACATTTCCATTTAGCACTTGAGACAATGCATTTCTCAATATTTCTCAGTTTTAATTTATTTGACTCATTTCTTTTCATCTTTGTGTCGATCATATTTACACGATTTCAGCTCAACAGATTCTCGAGTTTTGGATTGATGGCTATTACAATGCAGCATTGCGTCAGTGGTTTTGGTCCTCCCGCAATGAAAACATCAACTTCTTCTCATGGGCGTCTGGGGAGCCCAATGGCATTGACGACTGCATTGGACTCTTCAATCATGAAGATTTCTACATGAATGACGATAAATGCGAAGTTGCTAGAGCCTACATTTGTGAAGATGAGTAAGTGTATTGATTAGATTTGTAAGCCTGGACTTTCTTTACATGACGAAGTGCAAGTACTTCATCTTCCTCATCCTCTTCCGTCATGTTCTTCAGTCTCTACCTAATTTTTGATCACGTTGTGTATGACTTCTTTAAGTTTCTAGGTTTTATGCATATTTTAAAATCTGCGATAGGGAAATATTACAAATATGCTCACAAATTGATAGAACGCCTTTTATGAATAAAATAGTTTATTATGAATAAAATACATTATCTATAAAGCCATTCTCTCCTGCAAGCGTACAGCTTCATTTCATCGTATTACAATCAAATCCCTACGTCTGCAACACTTCACAAAGGGACCATCCTTGATTGTCGGTTATATTCTTCCAATTAGGAATAAGAAGTCGCGTCTTTTTATTTTATGTTGATCTTGTTTATTAGTTTAATATTGGTTTATCAAAATGTCAGCAACATGGGATAGTAACAATCGTAAAGGTACAATTACTTCGTGTTCCTTCTTTTTTCCCATCGCTTTAATTTTTAATTCTCTGTAAAGTCTTTGAGCTGGAAATAGAAAGACATAACCAATTATTTTGGCATAAAAGAAAGACATAATTTCTAAATATTAATATTGCTAATTTATGATTCAAAATTAAAGTGTGCACGGGGACAGATATATCGTTACATTGTATGTGTAAAAGTATGTAAACAGGTAGCAGTAACTACAGTTTTTAATGCACATTTTGATTGTCCACTCTTGTAAGCAGAAGGAGATTCGGAAAGGACTTTACTATCTACTCGCGTATAAGAGGAGCCAAACTTCAAACTGCACAGATTCAGATCTGCCGTCAACAGAGCTGAGTCAAGCAGTTTGTCATGTGTAATCAGTAGAACAAACTATAAAGACACTGATCCGCGAGTGCATTATGTGACGGAAGATCAAGGTCTGTGTTACTTGCTGTTAGAATAAATTTATGTACAGACGATATATTTTAGAAACGACTGTCTACATGGTCAACTTAGATCTTTATGTTAAAAGAACAGTTATCAGTTTAACATTTTTTAACTATTGTTATTGTCTTACCATTCTAAAGACACACACACACACACACACACACACACACACACATAGATATATATATATATATATATATATATATATATATATATATATATATATATATATATATATATATATATATATATATATATATATGGACAAATAAGCTAAAGAACATAAACAGTCATTGTAAAAAATGCCCATGCAAACGATAGCTGTAAAACTGACCATCCCACTCTCTCTCCATAACTTCGTATGGAATTGCCGGTGAAAGTTTACCGTATTATTGCATTTTCAGAAACGGACTCCACAAGAATGAGCCCTTTCTCGGATGAAAATTGTTTTGGATGTGTAAATCGTCACAATTACTTTATCATAACTGGAAGGAACTTTCATATCCTACGATTCAAAGTGCAAAACGAGCCAATGTACAGTGGATACCAGAGTGCTTAAATCTGAATTCATATTTGTTCGAATTATTAATCACTCCATAATATTTTGACCAAAGAATGCTTCTTTGTATCTTGTAAGGAATGAATATCTTGCTCTTCATATTAAACGAAAGAAATATTAAAACTAATATATGTTGTGACGGTTGCCTTTCATACCACTGATATAGCAATAAAGAACATGTAGCTTTTTGTAACCGATTTCAGGTACCATTTACGTCACCTACTTTTGATACCGTGTCATTTTCTTCGTTTTCTGGCCCTCTCGTCATGATTTCATAATGTCCATATGATTCTTATGAAAGCTCAGCTTTTCAAGCTGTCTCGAAATCCACTTGTTTAAGGTCTGGTTTTGCTTTTGTGGGTTTAACACTTTTGTTTTTCAGAATATGATACGCTATACACGGGAAGCTACTCAAGGAAATCTATTGTCAAGCTTTCTCACATACTTACGTTGGCCGAGCCGAGTTTCGAAATTAAGTGGACAAAGGTCTATGCCAGTGATTTGCAAAGGCTTCTGCCTTAGACCTCACTGCCACCTGGGACTCCTCCATCTGTTTAAGGACTACTGGAAATGCCACCAAGCTTCAAGGGGTGGTTGGGTATGGTATACAAAAATCTCATGCAAAGGAAATGCAGCTGTGTTAATATCAATCAGCCGAATTTGATATTTTCCGATGTCATCTTTCATTTCTATGTAAAGCTATCTAAATAATACATTTTTTTTTTTTATTAACCTCAACACCAAAACATAACTGAAATTTATTCGTAAATGGTACATATATGTATACTGCTTTAACGAGGAGAACTATTTTTCTTGTAGGACGTGTTTCTGCAAGTGTCTGAGAAGGTACTTCCTGTGAGGCAAAAGTGTTATTCAAGAGAATAAAAATCCAAACTTTTGCAAAACTAAGGAAGGCATTTTAAAAGCTTATGTATTCTTTAGAAGAATGCCTTTCCTTCTGCTCTGAGAATTTTTCGATCGTTACTAATAATATACTGTTACTAATAATATTCTTATTGTAAAAATATATTATTATGCAATTTGAATTATAATCTGTAAATGCAGCATAACATAGTTGGTGAAGGCGACCATTACATGGATATATCCTCGTGTTTTCTACAGTGGATTCAACGATGTCATCGAGGTAACGTATAGGGAAATTTTTCAGATTTTATTTTTAGAGTAGTTTCTTTTTTTTTTTTGTATTTTGCCCTACAAAAACGACTAGGTTGGAGTGCAGAAAATGGCTTTGAAAGTAAAATTGACATTTTTTCTTTCTCAACAATGGCTACTTACATCACACTTCACGTGCCCAACAATAAGGTTTACGTATCTGGGCTTGTTGGGCTTAGAAATGGCCGCCTTCTGCTTATATCAAGTACCTTTGCCAGCATCTGTGTTGTCATAATGCTGTCATTTCAATGGAACGAAGCAAGAAAACTCGCATAAAACCCCAACCTTTTAATAAGTGTCCATATACCCTCACTGGAACTCGAGACAGGAATCGAATCCAAGTACATAAAGGTCTTACCGCTGTATATCCAGGATCGAACATGCGTTCATATGAATGAATATCATCGGCTACTTTCCTTTCAAAATGAATGTAATTAGACTAAATACGAGAAAGGTACGTAATATACCAAACTATTAAGCATGAAAATTATGAGTATATTTAGTACTTACATTATTATCAGTATTCCCAAAATAAATGTATATGTTTTTCATAGAATGCTTGCCATCGCCAGTTTGGGCATCCGTAACCAAGGGTAAATATATATTGCCTATTAAAATTTGTCATTAAAGCTTAGTATATATATATATATATATATATATATATATATATATATATATATATATATATATATATATATATATATATATATATATATATATATATGTGTGTGTGTGTGTGTGTGTGTGTGTGTGTGTGTGTGTGTGTGTGTGTGATTTAGATTTTTAACGTAGCTTTAACAATTTTTCAGTCATATCGCTATGATGTCTGCAGTGTGATAGTTTAAAGTGATGGGGCATCATGCCGCAAACATGTAGCATGGTCTCCCACCCAGTCACATTATCCTGACACCAGGCCGACCAGTCCTAACACTAACCTCTTAATGCTGAGCGCCAAGCGAGGCAGCTGTTAGTACCATTTTTAAAAGTCTTTGGTATGACTCTGCTGGGGTTCGAACCCACGACCTCCCGTATCCGAAGCGGACGCTCTACCACTAGGTGTGTGTGTGTGTGTGTGTGTGTGTGTGTGTGTGTGTGTGTGTGCATACGATGGGAGGGGGAGTGGGAGGGCTACAGGTTAACTTCAATGAGTCATTGTCGCATTTTTAAATTTTTTATTTCATTCTTAGCATGTGAATATACTGAATATGTTTATGGAAGTCTTGCAAGTATGTCAGTTACATCTCAGGGACCAAATCCTTAGGGGTCATTTCTCGCTGCTCCAGTGACTGATTACATGCACCACTTCTTCCACACGTGGGACACACCACTCTGGAGCTACATGACATTCTGATAAAGCCAGCACTATCCCTACCATCCAGGAGTATGGTTTACCACTTCTATCCCCACTAACCCCCATCCAGGGGCATGGTATAAATTCTAAAAGTCTCAAATTTATATTTTAAAGCTTAAATGGAGTGACAGGACATTACATATCTACATATAGTTTGTTAATAAAAATGGGTTGAACGTGTCAAGCGAGTCGCTTTACTTATTACATCACATTTTGTACATTTTGCCTCACAAAGTCACCAAGAGAGAAGTATCTCCATCAATAATTAATTTGTTCAGTATGAAAATAGTTGGTATCACCAATTGTGATAAAAGAGTTTCACCTGACATTATAGGAAATATTATACACAACCAAGCAGGCAAGTAGATATAAGGAAAGAAAGATTTCCAGCTTGAACACAAAGAAAGATGAAAAGAGAATATCATAATATACCGCATTATTTAGCATAAAAATTATCCGAATATTTAGTATTTACATTATTCTCATTATCATTATTTCCAAAATAAATGTACATGTTTTCATAGAATGCTGGCTATGGCCAGTCCATTCCTTTCAATTATTAACTACATTCCAGGTTTTTATTGACCGCATAAGATTTTATTTATTTGCAAAGATTGTGTTCAGAATGGCACCTCAGGAAATGAAAGTTTTTATTTTAAAAAAATCCATTGCTCCTTGTCAGAGAGATGATTGACAAATGCCAAATTTCTTTTCGTTCCAAAGCAAAGAAACTCCACATTGGTTTACATTACATCAACGTCTGTGGACAAAGTTTTGATTTTTTTAGTTGAATTTATTTATCTACAAATTGACTATTACGTGTTATTTGATGCTTTAAAGGATGGAATAAGATATCAGTCACTATTACTGAACCAAACAGAACCCATAAAGTGTATTCAGTATTTTAGACTTCTTGGTCATAATAGAAAACAAATCAAGTTTATATACAGTGCGCCATAAACATAATTGTAACATACATCGGCTGAGTCAGTTTCTGTTTATGACAACTTTTATTCTTACATGTTATTCAAACAATTAAATCCAATTACTTTTGTTGCTTTCGTTTCAATCCAGACATGCTTATTTACAACAATGTCATCAGTTCTGAGTTTTCTTTGTTAATATTTCGTTCGTACTGTTTTCTTGTACATTTTGTTTCAAGTAATTTATTTAAAGTTGTGTCTATGCACTTTCAACTTCAATAACTTCAACCCCATTTTAGAATTATTTCTTAAATTCCACGAAGGACATAGATCATCTTAATGAAGCCGACCTCTAAGATAGAGAAAACTCACTCCTTCAAATAAATTGTTAAAATTACACCTTTATCCCCAGTAGTCGGCTACAACATGCTCAGAAAAATATCAATTAACTTCAACCGCAACAGTAACAAAGTTTCCAACGACTCATTATCTATATAATGACTTTGGTAAAACTAACAAGTGTCTTTGACGTGAAATGCCCGAATGATGATATTTATTTTCCCTGAGGGATATAATTTCTGAATTAGTTTTTGCTTTTATTTCTCTCTTCGCTTTTCCAGTAAAATTAGCCGCGAAAAGTTTTACGTATTTCCCATTACCCTGTATATTTGATAAATACTGCTTTGCATCCTCTACTTATTGATCAGCTGTGGCATCAGTTTCTCTCAAAGGTCTGGCCGAATATTTAATTATTTTGTTCTCTCTTTGTTTACAAATATAGTTTTATTGAGAGGATCCTTGGAACATGTTTTTAAATTGTTTCATTTGGAGCATCCATGGGTTCTATGATAAAATTCTTAATGAAAATGAACACTAAATTATCTGATCAAAACGAAAAAGCTATTCTGACGAAGCAAGGAATGATATTTCATCAATGGTTACATTTTAGAGCTAGAATTACAATTACAGCCTCAGTATGCCATACAATCCTCAATACTGTGGTATAGAGTGACGACGCCAACTACAACATCCTATGAAAATCGGAATAGTGCCAAGAATGACAACGCCATCTGGAACATGTATGAAATCATGAATAGTCTCTAGAATGACATCGCTGTTACGAGTCTATGCTCTTAAAATAAGTAACAGAAAAGAGTGAAGACAACAAGTTTTGTAAAATTTTACAAATAATTTATTTCCCTAGAATACAAAGTGAAAACAAATGAGGAAAAAGCATTTACGGTTTTACGAATTAAATCCAAAAATAATCCAAGAATTAAAAAATAGAAGTCCTAGTAATAAAAAAGATCTTGAATGAAACTGAGTTCGAGCCCGATGAAATCCAAAATTGAAGGCGATGACGTCTGTTGTGGTCAGCGAAGTGATGCTGTGTCGACAGTCTCTTGCTGAATTGCATAAAATAAAATTCCAGTTTTGAATTCAGTATAAATTCCAATAAATTTCTTTATCCAAGAATTTTCTCAGAGCATTTTTGTATTTCCAGGGAAAAGAATCACTTGAATTCAATAACTTGAAGAAAATAAAATTTCAAACCCAAACTGGCCACAACAATACAATTTAACGTGTCAAGTGTTCTAAGCCCCACTGAATAAATCTTTATCAAAACAACAGTTATACAACTAATTAAGACGCAAAACAGATTCCCGGATGAGGGTCAAAAGTTCATTATTCTGGAAAAAATAGAAGTTTGTTACCAATTGATATATGCTACTTGTCACGTAGCCCAGGTGTGACCTTGACTCAAGTTAATGATTCTTACTCTGAGAAAGTTTTAAAAAAATAAATAAGTAAAGTTGTTTAGCAAAACTGTCACTGATTTTGGAACAAGGTCAAGAACTAGATGCAATGTTTCTATTATTAGTTGTTTATGAAAAATCAGTTCTGTACAATATCAAATCCAGTAAACAATGTTACATTACAATAGCATGTAATGGAATTTAAAAATTTAAAACTAACAAACAAACAATTATATTAAATATACATAACAACGCCATCTACATCATGCCATGAAAATCTGAATATTCCCTAGAATGACAACGCCATCTACAATATGCTATGAAAATCTGAATGTCTCTAGAATGATAACGCCATCTACATCATGCTGTAAAATCATGTACAGTCTCTAGAATGACATCGCCATCTACAACATGCTCTGAAAACGTACATACTTTGAAGACGCAGGCTTGATACGAGACTGATAACATTACACGACACAATCTGTATCATAGATATGAACATAATCATTTGTATCAAACAGTAAAAATGAGCAAAGCAAATGGTCTTAGCTTTTGAAGTTTGTAAATGTAATATACCAAGTTTTCTATCACCATTGACCTATTTTCATTGACCTACATATCCCACAAGTAAGTGTATTGACAACATATATTAATTTAAAGGCTGCCAAAGTTCGGTATGATAGTGTATATATCTTCCTATCAGTCTTTCCAAAATGTGGGAAGACAATTCAAGTCACTTGAAAGAGGGAGAAAAAATGAATGCGATAGGAGCGTCGTTGTAACGATATTTAGCACAAATTTGAAAAAGTAGAACATATAACAAAAATGCTTGAAGTAAACACCCACCCACCCACAATCATAAAATTAAAGGAATGACATCTACTTGTAACCAAAAATAGTTAACCTCCTGATGCAGGATATGAGCTCCCGGCGGAAATACCCCCTCCCCAAATATCTTTTACCGCTGTGACGTGTACAATCTGCTGCTAACCTTGTATTGCCAACTTGTAAACCATGACCCTTCTTGCAGCACAAGTATGCAGCAGGGAAAACATTACACGGCTTTGGTGTTTATCTATCTACCTATTGTTGTTGTTGTTATTATTGTTATTATTATTATTATTATTATTATTATTATTATTATCATAAATTGTACGATTTAAAATAATTAACTGGGCTCTGTTATAAAAGTTTATTTTTGAAATCATCTATAATTTACAGGCATTTGTATAGTTGACTATTCCAATGCGTGAAATATGGAAACACATTAAATTTTTGTAGTGACATATTAAATTATTGCAGAGCAAATGACTTATTTTTTAATCAAATGAGCAAACGTGGACGAAATCAGACATAAATGAAGGAATAAGAAACGTAAATTAACGAATCGAAAATGAATTCAAATGGATATGAAATGATGATTACCACCGATAGCAGTGCTTTAAGTGTAACTAAACAGCATTTGGTGAATACTTACTGTTACTATTATTAATCAGTATTGTGAAATGTCAAAATTGGATAAACTATGAAGGTAATTTACTTGTAGCCTTGAAAAAAAATTTTTCTAAAGTAACGGACTAGTGTATTTAAGTAACGAAGTAGTCTATTTATAAATGTTATTTATCGTAAATTCTTTATTATTATTATTATTATTATTATTATTATTATTATTATTATTATTATTATTCTTGATTTCTAATTTCTTTAGGTTGAGTATTATTCATTCAGCATTAACTTTTCCCATTTTCAGCCTTTCTTTTTCTCCTTTCCAGAGCAGTTTTGCATAGAATCATTTGATTAAAATTATTTTATGCCTGTCTTATGATTTAGAACTATATTTTCCAGTCAGCACACGTTATCCTTTGATAAACATTAACTTAGCAGACTCAATAAACATTAACTTAGCAGACATATTCGGTTGAGTCCGCCTGTCTATCATTATTGCATCATCCTCTCCCAAGGATTACTTGCAGCTGCAGTTCTAAATCTGTCCATCGTAGCTAGAGAAGAATGAGCAAACAAAATTAGTAAAGAAAACGTATAATAATGTTAAATGTTAAATTTAGTAAACAAACAAAAAGTCACTGGGATTAAGACAAGCAGAACGCTCCCCACCTCCCCGAAAATTAAATAGTCTGTTCCTTATGATAATTGGTGTTGACTGGATTTGGACGAATGAAAGAGGGGAACATTTGTCTGGTCATTTTGGTCGGATGTCTTATATAAGGCGTTTAGAGAATATCTTCAAGCTTTACCACGATTAGTGGACCATGACCAATCGAGCGCCTAAGCGTCTTAATGGAATCACCAACAGAATTTGTTTTTGCACATCAGTTGCACATAGAGATTGCGATTTGTTATTTTTTATTCAATGAACTACTCTACTTATAATTTTAAGCAAATATGTTTATGTTCAAATGCATATATGGATTCCAGACAGAAGGAATATTCACGTTGCGGTCTAACCGAGGCTTTGAGAGCAGTTTTGTGTAACACTGCATGTCCTGTTTTGGTGTTTCTTCAGATAAAGCCGTGAGTTCTATTGACACAGCTGTTATTCTTCAGATTTTGGAGGGTCATTAAAAGTCACGAATGGTCTCTACACTAAGGTATTTAACATGATTTACAGCTTATAACTTTCCACCATGTAAAGTTTAAGTATGTGTATATAAAGGGTTGCCTGATTTGAAGGATACATAATACAAAGCAGTAATCAGGAGTCATACGGTTATATATATATATATATATCTATATATATATATATATATATATATATATATATATATATATATATATATATATATATACATATATATATATATATATATATATATATATATATATATATATATATATAAGTAAGGGGTCATTTCCGTATATACATTACATAGCTTCAGGCTGGTGGGTTGTACTTTAATTTTGGGTAAACATGTCCATGTAGCCTTTTGACCTTGGAGGGTGTAGAAATAATCTTGTTGAAACATTTGATCGGCTCTGAGTTCATATCGTTGGTGTATCCTTAGGAAATTCTGATAACCTGATTTCTGATTGGCTGGTTGTTAAAATACCTGACCTTACTGACTGGAAATGAACTTACAACCCTCAGCCTGGTTCTGAAAGTGTGTCTTAGTTCTCTTTATATAAGGTAGTATGCAACAGAATTAATTATTCCTGTCTTAAACATTAGTCGTGTTCAAATATTATTTGAAAGGATTTATGTATTTTAGTTATCCGTTGGAATTACAAAGCAAAATAGATTTTAGGACTGAATATCTATTTTGAAATTACTGTTGAATTCATTTAAAGACATTTTGGATTATATCATTGTGATTCATCAAAACTGTTTGCATATCAACACTATTCACGGCTATTGGCAAATCAGCACAATAGATTAGGCTTCATTCGGAACACCACTAGAACTCATTTGGAATACTCTATACTTTTGGACTTGTGATAGAACTTTTAGGACCATTTGGGATTGCATTCACAATACTGTTATTTCAAATGTTTCACTTTGTATTGTCGGAAAATAAATTATTTCCTGAATTCTACAACATATATTGGTTTTTGTTCCTTTTTTGTTACTTAGTTTAAGACCATAGAGTCTTAGCAGAAAATTGTGGTTCTCGTCCGGGATACGAATTTCTTTAAAGTATTTCAAAGAAATTACAATTGCTTTTGAAATTAAAATTCACCTTGTCATAGTCATTGTATTTTAATTTCACATATTTCAGAAATCTTTATGGAAACCATCAAGATTTCACGATGGCATCTAAAGTAGAGAATTTTATTTTAAATCCTTCACAGGAAGGGTTAGAACCATTCAAAAGGAACAAGTTGCTTGGGCTTGCCAGGCATTATGATCTTTCTGAAACGAAGGCTTCTTTGACGAAGCAATAGATAAAGAATATTTTGGTTCATTATTTAGTGAAAAAGGGAATTCTTGATGAATGTGCTTTGGGATCTGATTAGTAAGTCTGTATCTGGTTCGGACAGGAAACTAAAATGAATATAGTTAAAAAACCAGGTGGAATTAAAATTAAAATTAAGAAAACATCAGCTTCATTAGGAAATGATGCAAATGCAGAGAGAAGAGAGATATTATGCAAAATCAGAAATTAAAGAAGACAAATGCAAATGCGAAAGGAAGAGAGGGAAATGCAATTAAACCAATTAGAACTGACAAGCGGAAGCATCCCCCGTTTTTTATAAAAGTTCAGGTATTGATGTTACCAGAAATATTTGGTTAGTACCCATTTTGAAAAAGAAAGAAAGTCGATCAATATATTCCTTATTTTGAGAAAATTGCTGAAATTTTGAAATGGCCAAGAGAACATAAAACTTTATTATTAAAAATCTTGGGCGCCCACACATAGGGGCAATGGAATCTAGAACAAGTGCCCCTTCCCGAGAACACATCTCAACATGTTTTGGCTTACATCCGTAAAACTTTATAGCTGACTGCTTCATGATTGCCCCCTTCTACGCGCCGAAACAATTCTACAGGTGATCCTGATTACAAAGTGTACTTACTGGCAAAGCTCATGAAGTCTATACTTCACTCTCGGACTAACAAAGTGCTAATTATGATATGGTTAAGGAATTTATCTTGAAGAGTTGTGATTTAGTACCCTAGTCATATCGAAAGAGGTTTAAGAATTGTAGAAAAGAAACTGAACAAACCAAGGTCGAGTCTGCATTGGAAAAATAACAACTATTTGATATGTGGTGCTCAGCCAAGAAGATTGATAAAGATTTAGATAACTTAAGACAACTCATATTGAATGACCAGTTCAAGAATTTCGTCGGTGGACAATTGAAGTTTTCAAAAGAGAAACTTTATCAACCGAAGATTCAGAAAGTAATCCTCTTGATTACGTCTATGATTTCAAATATAAATTATCAAAGGCTTATAAAAAGCAGGACCTAATCTTCAGTCTGCTCAGTCAAGAATAAAATTAAGTATGACAGAAATACAGAGGAAAGGAGTGTCCATCCTCATGATAAAGTTCAGGCTCTCTAGCCCATACCTCAAAATCCTCTTCGGTCCTTATACAATTACAAAGAAATTAAATTACTTAAATTCTATCATTAACAATCCTGGGAAGTGGAAACAGAAACAACTTTGCCATATAAATATGTTAAAGGAGAATGTTGATAGAGACAGCTGTGTTAATCATTCAATCAATTTAATTATACCTGCCCCACATAGTGAGGATTTAAATGATGGCATGCAATCTGACTGTAGTGACTTTGGTGCGACGAATCTTTGTGATTCAGAAAATATTGAATAACTGTATATCACCATTTTACAAAAGTCTGACATGCCGCCATAGAAAACCTAAATAATTGAACACATTTGTAGACCTTTCTTGAATGATGAACATGGAGCTGTCTGACGCTACCAACGCATATACTAATTAAATTAAATTTTATTTATTTATTTATTTTTAGGTTGACTGCATAAAAAGTTCTTCAATGTCATACAAATGTGCAATCTACAGCTGCGATACTAGCATAATGTGCTCTTTCGTTGTGGAGGATATCAGGGAACCAAGATACCATCGAAGTTAGATAGACGACCAGCTACCCTTGCGCCTGCCAGAGCTTGGCGTCAAATCAGGGAGCGCAGAGGTGCAGGCAAACACTGCTGGTGAGCTTTCCATAATACTAATACCTTTTTTAAAATGCATCTACACACAGATACACATACAGACACACAGACACAGACACACACACACACACACACACACAATGAGACAGGCAGAATGACATAATCCCTGCTTTTTATCGAAACGATGTTAATAACAATCAATTAATAAATGCTTCAAAACATGTTCGCCACGAATATCTGATGATCTTACGCTTAAAATATCGAATCGGATGATCTTGAGCTTCGAATATCTAATGTTCAGGGGAAAATAAAGTATCACCACTGGAAGAAAAATTTTCCCTGACTACAAACTTAATTAGCTGGAATGAGTGATTCCACACTAATCTGCAATGATTGTCTTAAGCTTCGAGGACAAGAAAAGCCGTTATATATATATATATATATATATATATATATATATATATATATATATATATATATATATATATATATATATATATATATATATATATATATATATTAGAGGACGGAATGCAGACTTCAAGCCTAGATAAAAAGTCACAAGATGGAAAACGAAACGAGATCTACGCATTCTTCAATGGATTGTATATCATTATACCTGGAATGCTCGGTTAAAATATAGATGACGAAATACGCCAGGAAATGTAGCGGAATTCTGTTTATCTGAAGATGATGTATGTGTCCAAAATAGGCATACTTTATGGTCTGTCACTGGTCCATCATGTTGCTCCATGTGACCAAAATAAACAACCTTTATGCCCTGTAAAGGGTCCATCATGATTCTCCACGTGACCAAACTATGCAACCTTTATGCCCTGTAATGGGTCAGTGATGATGCTCCATTGTAACCGAGATAGGCAACCTTTATGCCCAGTAATGGGTCCTCAATGATGCTCCATGTTACCAAAATAGGCAACCTTTATGCCCAGTAATGAGTCCTCAATGATGCTCCATGTTACCAAACTAGGCAACCTTTATGCCCCGTAATGGGTCCTTCATGATGCTCTATGTGACCAAAATAGGCAACCTTTATGCCCTGTAATGGGTCCTTCATGATGCTCTATGTGACCAAAATAGGTAACCTTTATGCCCTGTAATGTAATACATACATACATACATACATACATACATACATACATACATACATACATACATACATTCTCTTTTAAGGTTCTATCAGTGTACACATGTAATCTTTCATTCCTTTAAAACATTAAGTAGTTTTGAAGGGGACGATTTACCGTGATCGGGGAATGTATGTATTTACAGTATTTTTTCTTTCCATTCTTTGTTAAATAAAATTGATAAAAGTAATCGCAGAACACAACAATGATCAAAGTGTATTGCTGTATATATGTATTGTCCTTTGTTGGTACAGGATTATTCATTTATAATCCAGTTATTTGATTGATATCGAATTTGCCCAGTGTATTCTTCAGAGAGTAGTGCTTGTAGTGAAAAATTGTACACATTCGATAGGCGGTATGAAACCAAATTATCCACGATCAAATTCGAGCCTAGGGTCCGCATGTTATCTCTCTGTTGACCCACTTGGTGCTGTACGGTATCCGTTGTTTGTCTGATATGCGTTATCCTTAGTGTAGCCTTCCATCATCCTGTTATGAAAAGTCAAATCCACCTGCTACAAATTAAAAGGTACATGTGGGCAAAACTCTTTATAACGGCACGTTTTGAGTTCCATGTGAAGGATCCCTAAAAACAGAATGAGCATTGTAACTATTCCTCGACAAGGCAAGGCAGTTTTGAAGAAGCGTTGGCACTTAAAAGAACGCCGATCTATTAGATATATCTCTGTAAAAACAACTGACAACGTATGCACATTCCAGTTCAGAAATGATTTCCTTAATGATATGGATTACTTCAATCCTTACATCAACAGGTGAGACACTGACACAATCAATAATTTTAGATGCAGACTGCATCTTTTCTATAGAGAATCGATGGAAATCTATATTCTTTTAAAACAGGAGTCTAGGTTATTCAGTGGCTAGCGTGCTGGAGTTGCGGTTGTTCAGTGGCTAGCGTGCTGGAGTTGCGGTTGTTCAGTGGCTAGCGTGCTGGAGTAGCGGTTGTTCAGTGGCTAGGGTGCTGGAGTAGCGGTTGTTCAGTGGCTAGCCTGCTGGCGTAGCTTTGTTCAGTGGCTAGCGTACTGGAGTCGCGACCAGATGGGTGCGGGTATAAATCGTGCACAGATAAGGTCTAGTCTTCTGTCGTGCCGTGTATTTAGGTACCTATACAGATCAATATATATATA